>JAQMYL010000004.1:2743247-2755100 GCA_030014365.1 Clarias pachynema | reverse complement strand
GACGTCACGCGGTTCGGAGGAAACACGTGATAGTCTTCGGCCCTCCCGGCTGAGTGGTAGTGGTTGCCTTAATGTGGAGCCCCCTAGTGACGGGGAGGAATTGGCCACGAGCAAATTGGAAACCCCCCCCAAAAAAATAAAAAATAAAAAAGGTTAAAGTTAAAAATAATCTGTGATATTATCAGTTATATTACTATTTCAGGTTGACACCCACGTACATGTCTGCCTGCATGCAACAAAGATGAACTCCTTAATTTTTTTATACTGTAATTTCACCAAATATTTTGGTGTGACAACATTATTTGGTATTGGTGGCTAAATATTAGGGAATTGTACAAAATCTAAAAAGTTCATGGCAAGATTTTGACAATCTACTGTAAACTCATCTTATTACATTCAGTGGGAAAGAGAGGATATAGAACAGTTCATGTTTACGCCACGTTGTACTTCTTTGATCGTCAGCCAAAAACACTCCCTGTTCGATAAAATAAAAAGTAGATCAGACAAGATGAAGTTTGTCTTAAAATGACTCCAGCGTGTTAAAATTCACTTGTACCACTTCAGCAGTGAAAATTAGCTTTTCTAATTAATATCTATTGTTGTAGGTGTTTGTTTACATTGGGAAAGTAACTTATTAGTATCTCACTTTAAAATAGATTATTAAATGTGGCACATAACTGTTCATAACATGGCTTTTACTCAACATTTTGATTTCGCTTATGGTGCAGATTAAACTTCAGACGTAAAGACATCAGTGAAGGACTGAGTTCTTTTATTTGTTCTTAGATAGATGGATGGATGGATGGATGCTTGTGAGACATCTTCATGACATAAAAACTTTTAGACTAAAGTAATGAATGACCTGCATGAAAATAGAATCAAATAAACCAAGAAACTTTTTTTGTGTAGTGTAAGAGATTTTTTCCCCCTTCTCACTTAGATTTGGAATTTCATATTAACATAACAAACTTGTCTTTTTTTAAAATCCTGCCCCACCTTGGTTCCGGTGGAAAAACACAGTCAAGGTTGGTCGAGTCACAGCCACGACTCCCTGCGCGCGCGCGCATCCTCACATTCCCGAACACATTTACTCCACATCTCACTGCGCACTCCGGTACGCTCTCGGTGCGCCTGCGCAAGCAGCGTAACGCGCGCGCCACCTCCGCCGTCGCTTCCTCCGCCTTTTTCGCTCGCGGAAGCTGCCTAAAGTGAGCGCGCGCCCTTCACGCGCACATCCTCTTCTGCCTTCCATCGGACCGGATCAGATCAGACCAGACTCACGCGCCGCAGGAACTTGGAGACGTTTGCACACTCTCGCACCTGATGTACGTACACCACCCGGGGTTAATGCATTTTATTTAGTTTTTATTTATGGTCCAAAATCTTTGCTTTTTGTTTGGTTTAATAAGAAGTAATTTAACGCACAAGGCGCGTGCATGTAGGCCAGAAAGCTAGCGTTGATATGCGTGTTTTTTTCTTTCTTTTCACACATATTAGATATTTTTTTTTTTTTTTGCATGCATGCATTGTTTCTGCACTGGAGTGTGTTTCCAATTAAGGAGATTTCCATGATGCGCGTTTTTCCCCCTTTTAAGTCTAAATGCAATTGCGCTTAACTTATTAAAGTATCAGTTAATTAGTTAATTGATTGTGCACTTCTGAACTCTCTGATCGTGTGTGTGTGTGTGTGTGTGTTGAAAGATGCGCGGTCATAAAACGAAGCCGACATGAACTTGACCTTGTGTTTGGAAACTGCGCACTTTGTTCTGAAACGAATTGTTGTTGAAACATGAGCCTGTAAAGGTCACTGCAAGGACACACACACACACACTGGAGCGTCACTCTGCTGTTTGTGTTAGTTGTGTTATTCGTAATTATACATTATCTATTATTTCCTCCACGCTGCTACATCCGGGACACTGAGGTCTGTGACGTCATGCGCACGCTGTACGGTGCGGTATGATCTGTTCACGGTGTGATGAGTCAAAGAGATCACAGTCTCCACGGTTTAATAAAACAAAATGTAGAGAAATGTTTAGTTTTTCCTCCCAAAGTGTGCACATTTGCATGTATTGTACAACAGCCAAATTAGGTTCTGGAAAAAAAATACCCTTCTAAGTGCATTAGCCAGTAATGAGCTAACAAACTGCATATGCCAGTAATAAACTGAAAAGCTAACATGATAGCAATGATGGTAATGAACTAACAAAGTGCTATAGTGCTGATGCTAAAGTGCTAATTCATGTAATGAACTGAAATTTTTACGCCTCCTGAAAATCTATCAAAGTGCTAATGCTGGTAATGAGATGTATTTCTACTGTTTCTGAAAAGCTAACAAACTGCTAATGCTAGTAACAAGCTAACAAACTGCTAGTGCTAGTATAAGCTATCATCCTGCTACTGATAAAGTAACAAAATGCCAATGCTAGTAATGAATTGACAAATTGCGACTGTTTAACAAGCTAACAGACTGCTAATGAGGTATAAATTACATCTGAAATGCTGACAAACTGCTAATTCTAGTAACAAACTTACGAATTGCAACAGGCATACCGACCTGCCAATACTATTAATGTTATTGAATTGCTGTTGCTTCTAAGTAGCTAACAAACTGCTAATGCTCGTAATAAGCTAACATCCTGCTACTGATTAGCTAAAGCTAACTTAATGCCAATGCTAGTAATTAACCAACAAATTGCTACGTTCAACAAGCTAGCAAACTGCCAACAAGTTATAATTGCTCCCACTTTTGAAAAGCTAACAAAATACAAATGCTAGTAATGAGCCCATAAAGTGATGGTACTGGGTACTAACAAGCTTACAAACTACCAATATTCGTTATGACTTAACTGATGACTACTGTTTCAGAAAATTTCATGGACTGCTAATTCTAGTAACAAACTAACAAATTGCTACTGCTTTTAACAAACTTACAAACTGCCAATACTATTAATAAGTTAACTAATTGCTACTGACAAGGTAACAAAATTCCAATGCTATTAATGAACACACAAATTGCCTTTTTTTTTTTTTTTTTTTTTTTTTTGCAGTTTCCAACAAGCTAGCAGATTGCCATTAAGTTATAAATTGCTCCTACTTCTAAGAAACTAACAAAATACAAATGCTAGTAATGTGCTAATTGAGTGATGGTACTGATTTTAATAAGATGAATGGCTATTGCAAGTAATGAACTGAAATTGCTACTGTTTTCAACAAGATAACAAACTGCCAATGTTAACGAGGTATAAATGACATCTGAAAATTCTAAAAACTGCTAATTTTATTGACAAACTAACAAATTGCTGCTGCTTTTAAAAAGCTAAGAAACCGCCAGTGCTAGTAATAAGTTACAAGTTACTTCTGAAATGCTAACAAGCTGCTAATTCTAGAATTAGCAAACAAATTGGTACTGCTTTGGACAGCTTACAAACTAATAATACTAGTAAGCAGTCAACAAATTGCTGTTTCCAAGGAGCTGACAAACTGCTAACGCTAGTAATGAGCTCACAAATTGCTGGTGCTACTGATGAGCTAACAAAATGCCAGTGCTAGTAACGAGCTGACAAATTGCCACTGTCTCAAACAAACTACCAATGATTGTAATGAGTTATACATTTCTTCTGAAAAGATGATTGCTACTACTATTAACAGGCTTACAGACTCAGTGCTAGCAATCAGTTAACGAATTGCTAGTTTCCAAAGTGCTAAATGCTAGTAACAAGTGAACAAACTGCCAGTGCAAATGAAGTAACAAGTTGTTACTGCTTCCAACATGCTAACAAACTGCTAATGCCAGTAATGAGCTAGCATCCTGCTACTGACAAGCTAACAAGTAATGAGTTACAAGTTGCTTCTTACTCTGAAAAGCTAACAAAATGCCAATAGTCCCAATGAGCTAACAAACTGCTAGTGCTAGAATTTAGTCATAAATTACAACTGAAAAGCTAACAAACTAATTCAATTGAAAACAAACTCGGTACTAGTTAACAAATTCCTTCTCTTTCCAGTGAGTTAAAAAAAATAGAAGAAAAAAAATATGCTAGCAATGAGCTACTGCTTTAAGCTAACATATTGCTTCCAACAAGCTAACAAACTCCTAACGAAATTAATGAGGTAACAAAAGAGTGACAAACTCTTTCTAACATTAGCAAATAAAGAACTACTACTTATGTGAACTAAAGAGAGTTGTGAGGAAAGAGGTTGCGATGCCGATTTAACAACTGATGTTTGGAGGAAATGTTGAAAACGTTCCAGTGACTAAACTGTATCTATTTGCACAGCAAACATTATCTGTAAACAAAGAGTTATCTGTTCTCCTTTCACCCACTTCTGTAACGGGCGTCTTCATTTCCTGCCATCAGACTGCTTGGCTCTGCCGGCGCACTAAACGTGCTGGAAAGGAGACCTGGGTGCAGTTATGGTGCCGTTTAGGTACCTTTTACCCAGACGGCTTCCTGCAGCTTTACTCTTATTGTCTAGTTGTTAAGCATTTCAAACGCACATCTATTCACGTTTCCAGGTGAAGGGTATGGCTTATAAATCTGCTCATAAAGGAACAAAACACTGATAAACAAAAACGTCAGTTTAATGTGGTGGGAACAGGAGCATCGTCTGAACTTTGATCCTGAGGGTTGTGTAAGACATGGAGTGCAGTTTGTTGTGCTGGGAATGTAAATCTGACCTGGTGCACTGCACATGCTTTGGGTGTAAACAAAACAGTGTGTTCATTATCTGTGTGGTTCTTTAGGCGCAAACACAGTGAGAACTCGAACAAGAAAGTGATTCGACCGACAGTAGGAAGTAAATCAGACACGCTTGCAGTGTCTCTTCTCTACGTTAGCTGCTAAAACTAAGCCGAAGTACATGTTTTATGGGAATTTTAAAAACAAAACTTATGAATGAGCTCTCTTTTAAGGGTGTACAAACTTTTGCACTCAGTTGTACTTAATAAACCAGAGTGGGTTTTATCAACAAGATAAACAGATTTAACTGTGCTAAAATGTTTGTCTATACTCCCTCTCCCCCCTCAGTGTGAGCTTGACGCCTGTGCCCTGTTCTCCTTTTGTCCTTTTTGTTGGCATCATGTCATTTCAGGATTAGCGAGTAACCGGCGTTCGGCAGCTGGAAAAATGCAGAGAACGATGGCTCGGCCATGTTTAGCTCGCACGCACGTGACCTTTTAACTCTGACCTTTTTAAACAATTGAACAGAATTCAGTCCTGAATCGTTCGTCAGTTTGCTGCATTACGCTTAGAACTCTGAGTACCGAATAACACACTGGGAGTCTTTACAGCTCCGACTGTTATGAAGCCCTGACGCTGGAGTAATGAGTGCTGTAACTCTGTGTGTAGATCATGGCCTCAGTTCTGGAGAAACTCATCACCCCCGTGAGCAGCGGCCCTGCTATACCACCCACCAACAAGGTGACTGTGGTGGGAGTGGGGCAAGTGGGCATGGCCTGTGCCATCAGCATCCTGGAGAAGGTAAGAGACCACACACACGCGCACACACACACACATTCCATGTGTGAGCAGATTTCCCCTAACTTGCCTCGGGTTCTTTCTTCTTCTCTCTCTCTCTAGGGCTTGTGTGATGAGCTGGCGCTGGTCGATGTGCTCGAGGACAAGCTGAAAGGAGAGTTGATGGACCTGCAGCACGGCAGCCTCTTCCTCAAGACCCGCAAGATCGTCGCCGATAAGGGTGAGAGAGAGAGAGAGAGAGAGAGAGAGAGAGAAGTCTTTTACGAACAAGTCTTCTTTTTTTTTTTATATTCCTCTTTTGAATCATGATCTAAATGACTCACTTGTTCAACGTTGCAGTTGTACAAAGGATTCGCTTCAAATCATTTGTCAAATAACTAACAGAAATAAATCTGTGGTTCTAAAACCATTTATATCTAAAAAAAAAAAAAAGACAAAATTAAAAAACCCGAGACTTTAACAATCTAAATGTTGAGACCTCCTTCTGTTAACTGCTTTTCATACTAAATTTGTTCCTTTTTCTGTCCTTCTTTCCTTCCAGATTTCAGTCCTTAGTTTCTTCCCTTCCTCTCTACTGTATGTCCTTCCTTTTTTTTCTTTCCTTTTCCCATACATCCTTTATTTCCAGATTCATATTTGTACATACTTCCATTCATTTCCCCCTACTTTCCCTTTTATTCATACATTTATACTTCCTTAGTTTTTGTAATTTTTTTTTCCTTCTGTATTTCTTTTATTACATCCACTGATCTAAAAATTAAAACCTGCCCTAGACAACTATGAAATCTTATTTTTATTTTATTTTTTATTTTATTATTATTATTATATATTTTTTGGGGTGTTGTAACTTTCTCTCTGCCCGTGTCTAAAAGATTACTCTGTCTCGGCGAACTCGCGCCTGGTGGTGGTGACGGCCGGCGTGCGTCAGCAGGAGGGCGAAAGCCGCCTCAACCTGGTGCAGAGGAACGTCAACATCTTCAAGCACATCATCCCTCAGATCGTCAAACACAGTCCCAACTGCACTATCCTCGTCGTCTCCAACCCGGGTGAGACTCCTCTCCGGCACGACCTGTACATGCTCGTCAAACCCAGAACTATTGGCACCCTCTGAGAGAACAGGAATGTTTTATTTACTTAAATGTTGCTAGAAAAGATACTGACGTTTCCTAAACACGATGGTTTAAACACAAGTCCCTACACAAGGGTTTAAATACCAGTAGTCAGTATTTGGTATTAGTTAACCGTTAAATTATTTTTAAAATCACGGCCAACAAGCTTCAGAGTAATAAAATTCATTGAAAACAATTTTAATAGTGTGTAACATTTATTTATTTTTGATAATGCTGATTTTCATTTTATTTATTTTTTATTATAAAAGGTGCCAATAATTCCTGACGACGTTGTGAACAAATTTGCCATGTTTCTAAAAACGCTTTGTGTAACGTAGTCGGTTTTGTCTCGGCACAGTGGACATCATGACCTACGTGACCTGGAAGCTCAGCGGCCTCCCCAAGCACCGCGTCTTCGGCAGCGGCACCAACCTGGACACCGCCCGCTTCCGCTACATGATGGCCGAGAAGCTGGGCATCCACGCCAGCAGCTTCAACGGCTACGTCCTGGGAGAGCACGGAGACTCCAGCGGTGAGCCTCGGATACGGGACGATGAGTGAGGTGTCGAGGGTGGGCGGAGCTAGAGGTTTAGATCAAAGCCTAAACATGGGAGCTGATTTTATAAAATAAACGTGTTGATCGTATGCTGCGAGGATGATGTCATGCAGTAGTTCAGGATTTTAAGGTGGATAGCACGGGTGTGAGATCTTGTGGTTCCTGTGTTCCTCAGTGCCCGTGTGGAGCGGCGCCAACGTGGCCGGAGTGAACCTGCAGAAGCTCAACCCGGCCATCGGGACGGATAAGGACAGCGAGAAATGGAAGGAGGTTCACAAGAATGTGGTGGACAGGTATTGACAAAATCACGTCATGGTTTTATTTTGTATATAAACATACGGTTGACTTTTTTTTTTTTCACGTCATTCACGATTTATCCTTAGAATCCAACTCGTAATCGTTTGTGGAAACCTGCACAATTCCATGGAAGCCACAATTTTTATGGCTTTTTTGTCAATATAAAAATTTCCATATGTTTTGATGCTAAACTATTAAGACTAATTTAATTCGGTAACTTTATAAAAAAAAATAGTACACTGTCGTTCAATCTTCCTGTTTTCTTTGCCTTGACCCACCGTGGACTCTGTCTCTGTTGACAAACGTGAGTGTGATGGCTGACGTAATTCTTGTACCGTGGACGCACTCTATCCCAGCTGGCACGTGCGCACCAGACAAATCCGCTCCTCCGTCTCGGCCGGGTCCGAGGTCCGATCTAGTGTCGGTGATGTTTACAGACGCCCCGCGTTTCTGCGTCAGCCGATCTCTCCTCGCCGGGTTTCCACGGCGTCAGAAATGCAGTTTTTCTTCCCGTATCGCTGCCACAGACGTGATGTAAATAAACACTGATGTAGATCAGATGAGCCGTGTGTGTGTGTGAGCGCTGACGGCGTCATGTAGTGGCAATGAAGAGAGTTTATCGGAGGATTCGTTTACACACCTGCTACACTTACTCTTGAGTCTGAGATTTTATTTATTTATTTATTTTTTAGTCGATATTTGCTGCAGGTCTGCAGTCTGTCCCGATACACTTCTCTACACAATGTCCAGTGTTCATTGCTTTAACATCTGGACGCCTGTTACTGTACACTAGAGTTTATTATCCACTGCTTATTGAGATGATCTTCGTTCAGAGTGCTGATGAGAAGCGCGGTTTCTTAAAGCAGTAAAGCAGATTAAAATAACTGAGTGGGTTATTGGACCCGTGCAGCGAGCGGTGGTTAATCCTCGGCCCAGCGGCGCTGATCAAGTGGCTGAGGTTAAACACGAACAGCTGAACTATTGGCTTGTTGAGTGAGAGATGCATCACACACTCCTTTACTTTTTCATTAGTCACTCCATCCATACATATCTATTGTGTTTATTAAGTCTATTAAGTTTATTTCATCTAACATGAACATGTGACAGTTTTCGGATGTGTGTAGGTGAGAGATTCTTTCCTCTCTTTCTTCGTCTTTCATTCTCACACTTTTTCTATTCTTTCCTTTTTGCTCTCCTGTTCTTATCTCCTTCTCTCTCCCTCCTTCTTTGTTTCTCTCTCTCTCCCTCACTCTCTCCTACTTATCCCCATCTTGCTCTTTTCTTTCTTTTTTTTCCCTGTCTTCATCGCTCCCTCTCACTCTTCCTGTTTCCCACTTTCTTCTCCTTGCTCTTTTTTTCTTTATTCACTCTCATACTTTTCTCCCATCTTTCCCTCCTGCTCTTTTACTCGTCTTATTTTGC
Organism: Clarias pachynema; assembly: GCA_030014365.1. Taxonomy (NCBI): domain Eukaryota; kingdom Metazoa; phylum Chordata; class Actinopteri; order Siluriformes; family Clariidae; genus Clarias; species Clarias pachynema. Next base: position 2,746,236 of record JAQMYL010000004.1, on the reverse strand, counting down.
TCTCTTCCACTTTCATTCTCTCATTCTCCCTCCCTTTCTTTGTTTCTCTGTTTCTCTCATTCATTCTACAGTGAAGTATATGACGGTCACGTCAGTGTAAAGTTTTATTTAAATAACGTGTGTGTGTGTTCCACAGCGCCTACGAGGTGATTAGACTGAAGGGTTACACTAACTGGGCCATCGGAATGAGTGTGGCGGATCTGACCGAAACTCTGGTGAAGAACCTGAACAGAGTCCATCCCGTCTCCACTATGGTCAAGGTGATGAACACACACACAGATACGGAGAGAGAGAGAGTGGGGTGGGGTGGGGTGGGCATTGAGGCAGAAAGTGAGACTGTAAATGAGGGGGAATGGAGATAGACAGTTATTATATTGTATGATGTGAAAGTGTAATAAAGATGCGAAATGTGAAAAACATTTTGTGACGACTAAACTTTTGTGATGCTCAGAGGCAGAATTTTTTTTCTTCTTCTTCCCATCTAGGAATTGTATTGACTTTAGCCAATAGCATCACCTAGTGTTAAACTCCTGTTTTTTTTTTTTTCATTTATTTATTTAAAAAAAATTTTAACCAAATTGAAAGTGACCCAGATCTGGTTATTCGTTCTTTTGTAAATCAGTGCGAGTTCTGGATTCTGATGGAGAATAAATAAATGACTGTGTGTGTGTTTAGGGCATGTACGGGATCGGTGATGAGGTGTATCTGAGCCTGCCCTGCATCCTGAACTTGAGCGGCGTGGGCAGCGTGGTCAACATGACCCTGACCGACGGCGAGGTGGCGCAGCTGAAGAAGAGCGCCGAAACTCTGTGGAACATCCAGAAAGACCTGAAGGACCTGTGAAAGTCATCCTGTAGTGCCACACACACTCATACACATCATACACATCCTTCTAACTCCTCCACTTAACACACACACTCACCCGACATACACCTGGGACACAGATCTATTTTTACATCACTGTCATTATTTTTAAAGATCAGCGTCTGTTGTCTCTTCTTTTCTAATGAGTGAAATGTACGATCAAATCTTCACTAGTGTAGTAGGAGTGAAGGAGTTCAGTGTGGAATAGAGTTAATGAACTTCTCTAAACAAGAAAAAAAAAATGTTTGAAACAAAGAACAAAATAAATCATTGCTTAAGAACATTTGAGTGTTGGTTTTTCTTTTTTTCTTTAACACTTGACACCTTGCTAAGAATTAAACAACTTCTAACTACTTAAATATGAAGATTTGTAAAATGGAGTCTCTGAACTGTTTAACAATTTACAAAAAACAAGCTTTTATTGCACACACACACTAACAGGCCAGAATGTCCAGCACAATCAAGATCTCCAGTTAATCCAGGCTCACACAACTTGTTCGCTTTATTATTTTTTTTCCTTTATGTTTTTTGTGTGCGTATTTGTTCATGTCGCTTCCTCTAGTTCTCTCACGAAAAGCAGAAGCGGGAGCATTTTCCTCGATCCCGATCTCTCGGACATGAAGCGGCGCTCGTCTCTCTTGCCGAAGCGCAGGCCGAACGGGTTGTAGTTAAATTTACTGCGGGTCAATCGGTGCTTGCAGGAGATGTGGCTCTCGGAGTCCTTCTCCTTCAACAGGAAGCAGATCTTGTCGTCTTCGGATGTGCTTCGCTCGTCCACGCCTCTCTGATCCCGCTCTCCGAATCCCACTAAATCTACAGAAGATACAGGAAACAACACAAACGTCTTAGTCTCATTTTATAAAATGGTAGTTTATTTATTTTTTAATACACTTCATTTAAAGGAACACGTATGTAAATTAAAACCTTGCTCATGTTTAATGCTTAATACGCTGTAGGTACACATTAGGTTGCTGCGTAACTTGTGATTGTTTAATAAACTTATACAAGCTATTAATAATGAATCCTTGTATCCATTCTGTTCTGTACATTTTCATAGGATTTTATTCTTCACTAAAATTTGTAATTTTTGAAAAATTTTGGAGTATGAGACTAAATTTTTACATTTTAGTCTCATACTCCAAAGCCAAGATTGAATAATCAGTTATTACTACAAACTGATGAAGATGGATGAAGGGAAAGTGAAGTTAGTGATGTGATGCAATAAAAAAAATTCTAAGCTTTTTTTTCTTGCAGTTTGATTATATGCCACATACTAGTTTCAGTCCAACCATCTGTAGGTTGCTGCCTCCTTTTAATTAGTCATAAAAACCTATTTAGCTTATTTTTTTTAGTTTAATTGGGAGAAGAACTACATTTGATAACTTACAAGTGCCAGTGTTTAGTACCTCAAGAAAAATCACGTTTGTAGAAAATAAATACGATTGTATTTTGGATCCTTTTTTTTTGTTTGTTTATTTAAACGTGCCTTTAACTTTTTCTCTGAAATATTTTATACATTCACTTTTTGGAAAAATTATAACCCTTGCTGTGTGACGACCATATATGGCAAATTCACTGGCCTTGATTTGCAACATAATGACTTTTTTTTTTTTTTTTTTTTTTTAAAATAAAGTGTTGGAAAAATCTTCAAATTTTGAGTTTCAGTAAGAAGTATTCCATGAGTGTCGTATTAATGGTCAAGAATTATGTTTCGATTATTGAACAGTATGTGTGTGGATGTGAGATAAAAGCCTCAGTGCTTCCATTTATACTTTAAAGACTCAATCAAATGGTGAAACTGAAGACTAGATAAATACATGGCAATATGTATTTTTTCTCATCTTCATCTGTCCACTTTAGTCGCCTCAGATCCCTGTTTGTGGATGTGATCTTCCACTATTAAAACCCAGCCACCTCAAGGGTTGATGTTTTGTGCTGATGTGTTTTTCTGCTCCTCGCGGTTGTACAGAGTGATTATACTGTAAGAGTTAATACTGTATATCCTTCCTGGCAGCTCAGACCAATCTGTTCCTTTCATACAGTGGTGTTCAAAATAATAGCAGTGTGTTGAATAAAGTGAGTAAAGCTCCATATCCATATAATAACTTTTAATTTAAATCACATA
>JAQMYL010000004.1:2728296-2739769 GCA_030014365.1 Clarias pachynema | reverse complement strand
TGGAGGAGTCGGTGCGACGTCACACAGCCGCGTCATTTCCCTCCATCTTTTATTTATGTGGAATGTGAATTACCTTCTGATTCACCCTGTACTTTCTCCTCATGAGTCACACATCTGACTCCTCCCCTGCTCTCTAATGACTCTTCCTCCTGCTCTCACCTTCTCCATTGTTCACCTTTTTAGACTTCCCTTGGACTGAAGGATGAGTAACAAAATGTTTGATATGACTGAGAAGCTTTACAGACATCTTGCTGTAGAACATTTCCCACCCAATGACATGTGCCACTGTAACAAGATAATCAATGTTATTTATTTCACCCGTCAGTGGTGTTAATGATATGTTTGATCTGTGTTTGTATAATAATATATGAGCCATTCTACAGTCTGAGGTACGTTTCTCATAAGTAAAAAAAAAAAACAGTTATCTTAGTATCTTAGTTATAAAGCTTAAACATTAACAATTCTTTTTTATGTAAAGGATTGTTTCACTACTCCATTTTTCAGTTATGTTACCACCAGATGTTTGTAACCCAAAAATGATTTGACTGAATACTGTGACATTTATAGACTGATAACGCAAATGATGTAAGAATGATGATGGATTTAGCCACAGAGGAGAATGAGATCATGTGATGCGGGTCACTTGGCATTGGGAGTTCATGTAACTTGATGAACGTTTTCAGATATTAAAACATTCGATATTTAAATAATATATTTTTTTGTATTTATACTTTCAAAATAAATAACAAAAATAATGTTCTCATTAAAAAAATGTGCTAATTTTTATGGTTTTTATTCATTGTTTAAAATCAAGAAACCCTCACCGTGGTAAAAACGAGCAATTTGGCAACATTATGACAATTAATAAACTAAGTGAAGCACAGGTGCACATGGTGTTTGTGCGATATTACAGTATAATATCTAAAGCTTTCAATTAATATATAAAATATATTTTTGAAGAAAATATTAAGAATTAATGCATTTGTCATCAACAGACATATACAATGGGAAATTATATAAAGGTAATAATAAATAAAAAAAAACAGTTTTGGCCGTGTACCAAGTTGGCTCTCACCGTGATGTCGGTGACCTTGAGCCCAAACTGTCAATGTTTGTTTAAGAGCCTCAAAAAAGAAAGGCAGTTCAGTCCAAACTCCTCTGCGACACTCCGGGATTGAGAGCAGTGAGCAGTGACGAAGCCTCTCAGGCTCTCAGGGCAGCTTCACTTGTTTCTTCCTGCCAGATTTCACCTGAAACACCTGAAACATCGGATTCCCTCCCACCATGCCCCTGACCAGATCCCTGTCCATGAGCTCACTGAGCGGCCTTCCTCTCTGGGAGGAAGAGGAGTTACCCGTGGAGGATCTGCTGCTGTTTGAGATAGCATGGGAAGTCACCAACAAAGGTGAGAATGACTAGGATGTCTAAGGACATAACTTCTAATCAATTTTAAAATTCAAATGCATCATCACATTGAGTGGTTAAGCATTAATTGATAGAATGCACAAAATGTTTTTATTTATTTATTTATTTATTTATACACTATATGTAATTACATGTACTTATATTGTTTTGTACTCTTAAAGAGTTTCTTCCTCGCATGATCTTCAGGAACGTATGATACAACATCCTTGAACATGTGACTTTTAAACTGGGGATGTTCCAGATATTTCATAAGGGTAACTCTGGGTCGTGGCCTTGAACTAAAATGTAGATTTTTCATTCATTATAATGGACAACTCATGCAATGGGATATTTCAATCATAAGTTATTAAATAGACTCATATATTACTGCTAATGTAAATGCTATAGAAGACTGGAATAATCCAAAAAGGCGTTTTCTATCAGTAAGTGCTGTAGATTTTGCAGGTTGTTGTTAATGGTTAACTGAAAGATTTTTGGAGTGCTCCTTGTTAAATAATATAAGTTCCCTCTGTGCTACATAATTTGATAAAGGGGCCTCTATGGTAAATAATTTAATAAAGTGCCCTCTAGGGTGACTCTACACTGGATAGTGTGATAAAGATCCTTCATTAAGGTTAACCTTATGTTAATTAATATAATAAACCTTTATATTAATTAATATAATAAACTTTGCGCTAGGATGCCCCTACAGTAGATGATATAATAATGAACCCTTGAGGATACCCCTATAGTAAACATTGTGATAAAGTTCCCTTTATGGTGCCACTACAGAAGATAATACTGTATAATAATTTGCCCTCTAGGATGCACTCAGAGCAGATAATGTAAAAAAAAAAAAAATCCCTCTAGTGTGATCTAATATTATATAATGTGATAATATGCCCTCCAGGGTGCTTCTATAGTAGATAATGCAATAAATGACCTATGGTGTGACCCAGTAGTAGACAATGTGATAATATACCCTTTAGGGTGAACCTACAATAGATAATGTAATAAGATGTTCTCTAGGAGGCCCTATAGGAGATAATATGTTAAATGGGTGACCCTATAATAGTGAATGTAAGAAAATACCCGCTAGAGCGCACTTAAAGCAATAATGTGATAAAGCTTCATACTAGATTATGTCACAAAATGCCCTCTAGGGTGACTCAGTAATAGATAATGTGGTGATATGCCCTCTAGGGTGCCTCTACAGTGGATAATGTAATTAAATGTCCTCTAGGGTGACCCAGTAGTAGATAATGTGATAAATGCCCTCTAGGGTGCCTCTACAGTGGATAATGTAATTAAATGCCCTCTAGGGTGATCCTATAGTAGATAATGTGATCAATTCTCTCTAGGATAACCCTATAGTAGATAATGTGATAAAGTGCCCTCTAGGGTGAGCCCCCTCCATGGACCCCCTATAATAGCAATAATGTGATAAATGCCCTCTAGGGTGCCTCTATAGTGGATAATGTAATTAAATGCCCTCTAGGGTGATCCTATAGTACAGTAGGTAATGTGATCAATTCTCTCTAGGATAACCCTATAGTAGATAATGTGATAAAGTGCCCGCTAGGGTGAGCCCCCTCCATGGACCCCATATAATAGCAATAATGTGATAAAGCACCCACTACAAGGCTCCTTACTAGATTAAGTAATAAAATGCCCTCTAGGGTGAACCAGTAATAGTTAATGTGATAATATGCAGTCTAGGGTGACCTTACAGTAGATAATGTAATAAAATGCCCTCTAGGGTGACCCAGTAATCATTAATGTGATAATATGCACACAGTAGATAATGTAATAAAATGCCCTCTAGGGTGACCCAGTAATAGTTAATGTGATACTATGCACTCTAGGGTGCCTCTACAGTAGATAATGTAATAAAATGTCCTCTAGGGTGGCCTATAGTACATAATGTGATATAATGCCCTCTAGGGTGATCCTCTAGTAGATAATGTGATCAATGCTCTCTAGGGTAATCCTATAGTGGATAATGTGATAAAGTGCCCTTTATGTGCCCTTACTTTAGCTCAAATGTTTTCTCTTTGGTGCCACTACAGTAAATAATGTGCAATAAATTGCCATCTAGAGTGATGTGATGTTATGTAATATACTTCAATGCCCTCTATGCAAGATGATGTGATAAAGTGCCCTCTAGGTGACATGCTTTAATAGGCCTGCATCTATAAATAAAATATCATGAACAAAATCATTGTGTACTATGGATTTATTCTGTCTGCTACTGTACATAATCATTTACTGTTGAGGGCGAAAGTTTTTGTTCCCCAGCATACAGGATTGGCTGAATCTCTCCTCCTTCTCTTCTCGATTCCTCTCCTCTGTTCCTCTTCCTTCTTCTCCAGTGGGAGGAATTTACACAGTCATCCAGACCAAAGCTAAGATCACAGTGGATGAATGGGGGGAGAACTTCTTCATGATCGGCCCTTACTACGAACACAACTTCAAGACCCAGGTGGAGAAGTGTGAACCTCCAAACGATGCCGTGAAAGCTGCCATGGAGTCCATCAACAACAACGGCTGTCAGGTAGTGCACTTTAAATCCACCGGGGCACTTCAGATCATTACATTCACATCAAATCATTTCAGTGTAGCATCTGATCACTTCAGTTTGGCTTCTAATCACATTAGAGTTTAGCATCCGATCATTTTAGTGTAGCATCTGATCATTTCAGTTCAGCATTCGGTTATTTTCATTTAGCATCGGATCACTTTAAGTGTAGCATCTGACCCTTTCATTTTAGCATGTAGTCACTTCAGCTTAGCATCTGATCATTGGTTGAAAATGTTTATGTTTTAATACTTTGATTACATTTCAATGCTAAACTGATATTTTGAGAATCAGTGGACCTGGGCTCTTTTGGTTGGTTTGGAAAAGAGACGATTTTCACACCATATGCCAGAAGATGGTGCTGAGAGACCTTTACAAATCACAACCTCCTTTCACAGATAATACAAACCTCTAGAGAGAGAGAGAGAGAGAGAGAGAGAGAGAGAGATGGTATATTAAATCATGACTAAAATAGTTTTGATGGAAGAACACATACGTATATAACATTTACCCCCTATGTGTGTACTGTAGGTGCACTTTGGCCGGTGGCTCATAGAGGGCAGCCCCTATGTGGTCCTGTTTGATATCGGAGCCGCTGCCTGGAACCTGGACCGCTGGAAAGGAGACTTGTGGAACACTTGTAGCATCGGGCTGCCGTACCACGACCGAGAGGCCAACGACTCGCTCATCTTCGGCTCGCTCGTGGCGTGGTTCTTTAAGGAGGTGAATACATGGACTGGAAGCTTCAAAATAAATCTGAGTTTTGTTCAGGGAAACACTTGTTGTGGGGTGGGAATACACACAGAAGAGGATGCTACAGTAGTCTGTCACAAAGCACCACACACACAACAAACACACTCTTAGATATCAGAAAGCGTGATATAATAGCTACTGTTACAAAGCACTGACACTGGAGACTCCTTCCCTAAAAGTAAAACAAGCCTGTGATTTGCAGCTACGTGATAGCCGGAGCTGCTCTCGTAGAAAATTGTTTTTTTACTTATGGAGTTTCTCAGTAAAATTCCTGACCGTGATGTGTGTGTTAAGTGCGTACTCTGTTTGTAGTTAACAGATCAACTTCAGGGCAAACTCAACGTGATCGCTCACTTCCACGAGTGGCAGTCCGGAGCCGGCCTCGTGCTCAGTCGCTCCCGGAATATTCCCATGGCCACCATGTTCACCACACACGCTACACTTCTGGGGCGCTACCTGTGCGCTGGAAATGTGGACTTCTACAACAACCTGGATAAGGTCAGATCATGAGCTTACACACACGCATCTTCACTGAGATAAATCTACTTATAGATATTTCTATTCAATATTGTTGATTTGTAAGAAAGTGATTGCAAAAAGAAAAAAAAGTCCATAAATTAAGATTAGCTATTTAAAAGTTTAGAATAAAAATAATTGCGCCTTAAAAAAGGACGAGCAGGTGCGCGAGTGTGTCTCTGGTAGCAGAAGTGCTGCAGTGGCTGAACTGCATTACTGTAAGATTTTGTATATGAGCGAACGAGCTAATGAACCGACCCGAACGCTGGCTAAGGTGCGCCTCAGTGGAAAGCCAAGCGAAGCGAGTTTTCATATTTTTTATGGGTGTTTTTGCATTTTGTGCAAGATGTAGTGAAGACGTAGCACCATGGGTCCCGAGAATGTTATCAAGGACGGTAGCAAGAAGAAAAGGGAGCTGCTTTCAGTTTAGTTTTTAACTAAAGGTGCCGAGAGGAATCATAAATTAAGTTTTGAGGTTTAATGTCTCAGGTTTAATGAACTCACCTCGGAAACGGATTTAATTTGTATGCCGAGGTAGCGCTGTATTTGCAAACTGAGCTTAGATCAGGAATTTTCATTCAAATAAAAACTGTTACCGTATGCATGACTTGGGCATTGTTTCTACAAGGTGACAAGCGTCACATATTCATGTTCTTGAAAGTTTTGTCCATTTTCACCTGGTTTCTTTAAAACGTTGCAGAGTCTGATACAGTTTTTTTGTTAAATACGAGACTTTATTTCGGTGTTCTTCGTAGTTCCGCCTATTTTTTGGATAGTTTTGTTCGGTCTTGTTGTTGAGCCTGTGTGTTGGTTATGACTATGATCACTGTAGCGCAGAGTTGACGTGGTTGTGCACTTTAAGAATACGAGGACACGTCACAGACATTAACGTTTCAAAAACCAGATCAATTGCGCTGAATCTCTGACATTTATCCATCTGTCTATCTGAACCAGGAGAATAACCTGCGCAGTTAAACGCTTATTATTCCACAGTAAAAAGCGAAGATGCACTTGGCTATGTAGTGATAATTGGGCTCTATAAGGTCATCAGATGCTAAAGGCCATGCGATTTGGCACAAGGCTAATTGACAGCGTGTTTATCGTTGGGAAGTGGATTCTCCAGCCTCTAAACCCTCAGAGGAACCTCCTTTATTTACGTAGCTCACAAAGAACCAAACTAAAGAGCCAAATGCGTGAGGGTTTGAAATTGTCAAATTAAATAACAACACAGCTCTCCTTTGATTGTTTCCTGAAAACTTTCACAGCTAACATTTTAACATTAGATCAAACTAGGCAACAACCCCGGAATAAACTTCACCACCCTGCAATTTTTTTTTTCAGGTTTATAATTTAGGACACAAATTCATTGTTACGTTTTCATTGCTGAGCTCCCGCATTAGCGCAGTGTGTCTGGATAACAATAACTCAAATAGCCCGAACCGTCTTTATGTAAATGTGACCTACAGTATTTGAATGTCATTCTAGTTACTTTCATATTCAAAATATGAATTTGCTCGTTTTGTGAATGTTCTGAGAACATTTCTATGTCAATAACTTCTGAAAACATTTTTCATTATAAGAATCTTTTTTTAATATTAGCTCTTGTTTTCTAACAGAGAGTACATTATTGGAATGTAACCCTCTGAACATTCTAACAGCATCCTCTCTATAACCTGGCGTACATAACAGTCTGCCAACAACTGCATTTGTTATATAATAATATATAGGTTAATACCACAGCGCTGTTCAATTCTGGATTCTGATAAGTTGGAAGAAAGTGTTTAGTTTGTTTGTTCTAATTTTGACTTTATCATTTCTATCGAAACAACTTATTCATATGGATATGTCACATGAACTGATTTAAAAACATTTGTGTAAATGATAATATGGTGACGTTTATAGTAAGATGTTTATTTTACGTTCATGGAAGGATGCTCCAGTGTTAGACGTAAAGCTGCACCTTTATTGCACAACTTTAAAATGCGGATAATTATTTTCCTGTAACATTAAGAAATCATTTCTGTGTGACTGATGATCACCACATGGTTAATCTGTAGACCAACATCAGGAGTTAAGCTTCATCACTCTGTCTCTGTGTGTCAGTTCGATATAGACCGGGAGGCAGGAGAGAGGCAGATCTACCACCGCTACTGTCTGGAGAGAGCCGCAGTGCACTGCTCGCACGTCTTCACCACCGTCTCGCAGATCACAGCGGTGGAGGCCGACCACATGCTCCACAGGAAACCCGGTGGGTCTGAACGCATTTATCCAAATGAAGGCGTATCCAAGATCAGGTGATGTGTCTGTATCTGATCTGGAGCTTTACCATGTCACCACATGACTGAATGGTCACATCATCAAATGTCTGGCATGTATTTAAAGAAAATATGTATTAAAATCTAAAAAAAAAAAAAATTTTGTGCACCCTTATAATGCTGAAAAATATCAGAGCAGATGTCCTTACTTTACCATATCAATAATTGGACACCAGCTGTACAACTCTCTGTAAATGGGTTGTAAATGTGCTATAGGAATGATTAAAACCAGCTTGTTAATATAAACCTGTCATTTACAGGAAGACCTTCTTGTGTAGCATGAGATGAGATGAGATGAATCAGTTATTAAAATCATCTGGATTGATGTGATTCTCAGTGTTGTTGTTTTTCTTGCTGTTGTTTTTGCAGATGTAGTTACACCAAACGGTTTGAATGTGAAAAAGTTTTCAGCCATGCATGAGTTTCAGAACCTGCACTCGCTGAACAAACTGAAGATCCAGGAGTTCGTGAGAGGACACTTCTACGGGTAAAGACTTCCTCTAGCTCAAAATCAGGCAAATAGTTTACGCTCTTGGAAGGTTCTGCGTAATCAGAGAGTTTTATTATTATTATTGTTGTTGTTGTTGTTGTTGTTGTTGTTTATTATAATAATAATTATTTATTTATTTTAAAAAAAATTGTGCTTACAGACATGACATGCTGATGCTGAGTTATCTTGAGTAGCGATTTCGGTTGTTTGTAGACTGCACAAAAGTGTCAAGACAAAGTCTACATCTGGAGTTTAATAATAATAATAATAATAATAATCACCATGTTCAGCTTGGCTACAGTAATAATCTTTATAATTAACATTTTTCTGAACTTCACCAACGTCCATGATTGATTTTCTAGTCTTAATAGAAATTCTCCATATTTTTTTATAATGGACTTTTTAGGTCAAACGTCTTTAATGGACATGTTGGTGTTGCAGTGGCACTTCCTCATGTATACACTCTGCTTATAAACACACTTCTGCTTTTTTCAAACTAATCTTGGATGGTTAACTGGCCGAGCTCAGGATTGTACAGCCGAACTGCATTCTGGGAATTTCTGCGAGTCCAGTATTTGAGCTAAAGTCTCAGCAATTTTTGTAATGGATTGTTGGAGAATAGCGCCACCATGTCTGGTGTTCTCACAGGAATCACATCACGTCATCACCAAAATCACTAAATACACAAAATCACAGAACTGGTCATATAAACATGTTTAAAGATTAGAGTTTAATATCATTATTTGTGTCCAGATGTGCTTAACTGTTAATCTGAGTGTGTGTGTGTGTGTGTTAGAAGCCCTTTCAGATCCTGATGAGATTTGGTTTGTTCTCATGTACAGACACCTGGACTTCAATCTGGAGAAAACGCTTTTCTTCTTCATCGCCGGCCGGTACGAGTTTTCCAACAAGGGAGCCGATCTGTTTCTCGAAGCGCTGTCCAGACTAAATTATCTGCTTCGGGTAATTTTTGCTTTTCTCTTCCCACCACTGTGTAGCGGATAAAGATCCTTAAATAACCTTTAGTCTTTTCTTATCACTTTACAAATATATACAGTGTGTAACTTCTGATTTGTAATTTCCTGTGTGTTTGTCAGGTGCACAAGAGTGACGTGACGGTGGTGGTTTTCTTCATCATGCCGGCGAAAACGAACAACTTCAACGTGGAAAGTCTGAAAGGTCAAGCCGTGCGCAAGCAGCTGTGGTGCGTCATCACGCGTGGCCGTTAATGATCTGATGTGTCCGAAAAAATCCAAAAGGATTTTCTAGGCTTGGGTTGTAACTAATCCCGGATTAGACTACTGAGGGAATTTGTGCTCATCTCATGCTCATAAATACACACGGCACTTTAACAGGGAGGCATGAGATGTGCTGTTTATCATCATCATCATATCATCATCATCATATAGCAGCGTGTAGTGTGATGCTGTTCAAGGAAAATAATCAACAGCAGGATGAAGCGTGATGAAGCGCAGATCCATTTCCCTTCTTGAAGCTGATTATTTTCCAATAACAGCCTGTCCTGGGGTGTGTTATTGCCCTTAAACCACCAAAACTATTAAAATGTGTTTTCATACATATTAACTCAGTTTATATTTACATTTAATGTTATTGGTTATGTTATAGCACCTATGGACAGCTTCAGCACCCTCTTTATTTTTACTTAAAAAAAAAAAAATCTTTTGTTATAGAGAAACAAAACCTTAAAACTTACTCTGAGACATTGGAGACTCCTTGCTTCATCTTTAAATAAACATCTCTTTACTTTTTCTAAACTTCATCATTTCTACATATACACTTTTCCTTCCGTACATCTAGGAACCTCTGTAGTCCAGCTAGGGACGGTGGAGGCCAGTGGTGATTACCATTGTGTTTATCCTCATTTTACGACTGTGATGTGATCAACATCCACACACGCGTTCACACACTATGTGCAATTTGGGATCGGCATTTAACTTGATCTGCATGTCTTTGGTCTGTGGGAGGAAACCGGAGAACCCGGGGGAAACCCACCAAGCTCCTTTAACTAGTATTTAAAATCATACAGTATATTGATCATCACTGTTTGCCTTCAATTTCATTATAGGATTGTAGACAGTTGAATTCATTTGAAATGTAAAATTGGAATAATTGTCCTGGAATAATAAAGTTCCCGTGAGCAGAAATGCGAATCAGAATTGCAATAAATCTAGCGTATTCTGAGCTGTTGCTAATATCTCGTTTCCTCCAGGGACACGGCGCAGTCGGTGAAGGAGAAGTTCGGCAAACGCTTGTACGAGGCTTTGTTACGGTGAGCTGTTAGGAAAGAAAAGTATTGTGGTATGTACAAATTTGTATGTGGAAAAAAACTAAAAGTCATTTTAACAAAGCTATCTAAAAACAGTTGTGTTTATAAAAATCTGATTCTTCTTGCATTTAAAGTCAAAAAACGCTCATGCTCAAAAAACATAAATGTCCATGAGCTGTTCGTTCAAAGTGATCAAAAAGAAAATCTGCATTCGAGTGCATTCATTAAACCGTGAACACATTAAGTTCCATGATGATGTCACATGTCCAAAAGGAAGGTACATCATTCATGCATTTTTTCCCCCCTGAAATTTTCGGAAGATTATGAGAGATGAAAGAGAATTCTCCTACCAGGTTGCTTTGAACTTTAAACCCTGTTACTCAAATCATTTTAAGGATGATTTTTAAAAATATATATTTATCTTGTGTCAGATATGCAGTAGAGCATCACCTTTAAATAAGAACTTACTTAGGGAATAGAAAATGTGGTTTCATAAAACTAAGTCTTTGTGCAATTATTAGCAATTTTAGAAAAATCACATAAATAAGGAACAATGATTTAAGCTAATTATTCAAAAATTATTACGATGACTATTTCGTTTTTAGAATAGATTCTTTTGTCTCTGTGTTAATTCCATGCTAACCCTGATACACAAGAGCTAAATGCAGCAGATAAACACTTTAAAAATGCTAATGTTTTTACGAACATTTATACTTAAATCCTTAGTATAAAAAAGAATTATAAATGCCAGTGTAATCATGGATTCAAAAACGGCAAAACAAATCAAACAGAACCCCTGGTGCCTTTCTGACCTCCTCGTGATTAAGTGTTGGTGTTTCTGAGACGTGTTAACGCTGGGTGATGATGCGTTAATTGTTAAGATATTTTCAGCGGCAGGGTGTGATGTCACCCGGTCAGTCCTGAGGATACGCGGCTTTCCTTAACACTAGAAGTCCCAGAGAGTAGTCATTTGGCATTTCTACCTATAAAACCCGCCGGAGAGCCAAATGGCTGGAAGGCTTTTAGCTAATATCCTTAATCACCTGTGAACCAATGCTTTTGTTATGTAAATAAGGTGGGGCCATGCTGAGCCACTTCAAGGAAACTTGTGTTTCACTTTGCCATCTTAG
>JAQMYL010000004.1:2717406-2728196 GCA_030014365.1 Clarias pachynema | reverse complement strand
TGATGCTAAAAAACTAGCCAAGTTAGCTTCCACTTGGCTAAAGGAGGGGTAGAAAAGTCTGGGACTTCTAGTGTTAAAACACCATGTTTTTTTTTTTTTTCAGAGGCGAGATCCCAGACATGAACAAGATTCTGGACAAAGATGATTTCACGATAATGAAGAGAGCCATTTACGCAACGCAGGTCAGACTCAACCCAGTACATCCTCCTTTAATACAGTAATAACCAAATGTACACTGTAAATCTTTTCATCAATCACAATCAGGTTTCTCTTCTCCTGCCAGACTGTATGTATCTGTTTATTCGAATAAAAACGTACTTCCTAGAAAAAGAAATCAGGGGATAGAAAATACGGACTCATAAAACTAATCAAGTTTTGTGCAATTATTAGAAATTATTAGCGACCTCATAGATAAAAAGGAGGTAAATAAGGAATAGTGACTTAAGCTTAAGATTGAAACATGCACTGCTCTATTCCTTACTTGGATTAATGGTGCGCTAACATTTGCACTTTCCGTTCTTCACTTTATCTCTGTAAAATCATCATCACTTTCCAGAGATGCAAAACAGAGAACAGGTTTTTTCCCCCTCTCTCTCTCTCTCTCTCTCTGTTTTTCTCCATTCACTGATGTGCGTGTTGCTTTTCTGAATGAGCTGAGGTCAGCTTCGGGGCACGCTGATGGACGATTTGTGTCACCGTTCAGAAAGTGACGGAATTCCCTTCACTGTCCTCACGCAGCCTCTTCACCACCATTCATTTACACGAATCCGAGTCTATCAATCGCCTCTGCTGTACATGACTTCTACTTAATAACAAGGCCGCGCATAAAGGGCTAATAAAGCAGCTCTCAGATCAGATTTATTCTTACA
Organism: Clarias pachynema; assembly: GCA_030014365.1. Taxonomy (NCBI): domain Eukaryota; kingdom Metazoa; phylum Chordata; class Actinopteri; order Siluriformes; family Clariidae; genus Clarias; species Clarias pachynema. The sequence goes on along the minus strand of JAQMYL010000004.1, from coordinate 2,727,327 downwards.
TCGATATTTCAGGGCGTTAAGGGCGGAGGTTTATTACCCATGCGTGTGTAGGTGGTGGGTAATAAATGGACATCAGCGGGGGACATTTCTCCTGCTCTGTCCAAGTGTCCATAATTCACCTGAAAATGCTCATGTTGCTCATTTAGAAGAAGAGACGGCGAGAAGAAAAGAGAAGTTTTGCAGCCGTGATAGTGTCTCATGTCCATACCTAATGTCTAATGTCATCATGCTCTGTGTCCCGTGTCTCTCGTCTCATTCACGGATCAGCGCTCTCATCGATTACCGATTTCTTCCTCTCATGTTCTTTATTCCCACACACGCAGAGACACACTCTCCCGCCAGTGACCACGCACAACATGCTGGACGACACGACCGACCCCATCCTGAGCAACGTCCGCCGCATCGGCCTCTTCAACAGCCGCAACGACAGAATCAAGGTCCGCAGCGCGCTGGTTACACTTATTGTACAATTAAAAAAAAACAACTTGTCCTGGTTTAATGTGCGAGTACAAAAATAAATCAGCTGAACCTTACATCCTGCGAGTAATTAAACGTGTAGCTTTACAATGTTCCTAATAATCACCTGCAGTTCTTTCTTTGTGCTTCAGATTGTTTTCCATCCCGAGTTCCTGTCCTCCACCAGCCCGCTGCTGCCCCTGGACTACGAGGAGTTCGTCCGCGGCTGCCACCTGGGAGTGTTTCCATCTTATTATGAACCCTGGGGATACACACCAGGTTACACACGTTATTCATTTCTCAAATTATTCGGATGATAGTGAATATCCAACTGAGAGCAAACAGTTTGGCATCACTGCTACAAGACAGCACTTCTTTACATCTGTACATGCATAAAAATAAATCTCGCTCCCTAGAAAATCAGACAAATTTTGTTGGATTTTGTTGGATAATAATAATTTGTGACAAATATTTAAATAAATCTTGAAGTAACTGTCTTGGAGTAGACAAATTGATAGAGATGTTATTTGTGTAACACTCTGACACTACCTGTAGCTGTAAACCTTAAGTGGGTGTGGCCAAAACCAGATTTTTTAAAATTAATTTAAAAAAAATGTAATCTAAACCCTATGACATTAACCCCAAAACCATTCACACAACAACGATAATACAGATGTAGAAATGTAATATCGGCTACAGTTACTGTACTGACAAAGTAGGGTGTCAAAACATTTGCACATGCCACAAGTATTATTTGATGTTCATAAAATATAAAGTAACTGAAGCATAAAACATAAAAATAAAAGTTGATTTGCTGTAGAACATTGTTTTAAACATCATCATAAGTAGTTGTTTGGCCAGGGGTGCTTAAACTTTTGCATACAACTGTGTAAGAAGTCGAGACTAGTGACACCAGGTTTTATAAGACACCAGGGTGGACCAGGACCGGGTGGACACTGAGTGTGTAACAGGGTGGATTTGCTCTAGTTGGTCATTTCATGCTGTTGGGATAAATGAGGAAAGGAGTCGTCAGTTACAGGAAGTGATGTCATCACAGGAACCAGACAGAGGTCTAGACGGTGATCAGTCCTGGATCAGTGCAGCAGTCTAACACACCGTTGGAATACAGTATTTACTGTATAAAAATGTAGTTAGTGTTCTGCAGGACGACATCAGGACAAGAGGGACAGACAAGACATTTAACATTTATTAACTGTTTATATGAAGAAAGTAACATTGAGGAACACAGCACTTTATAGTTTTGTAGAGCAGAATATAACGCCAGGGGTGCTTACAAGAAGATTTATTCTGAGATTTTTATTTATTTATTTATTGGCTTCATATTGCTGTTTGGGATTATTTTTAAATATTCAGAAGCAGTAAGATTAAAGATTATTAATTATTATAATTGTTAATGAAATGGAACAAAATAAGGATAATTTATATATGTTTGTTTATTATATATTATTTGTGTTAATATGTGTGTTTTTACTGCCATTTATATATTTTTAAATATTTTTTAATAATCTTTATGTTTAATAAATATTCATAAACATTTCAATTATACTTATAAATTTAAATTTATTAAAACATTTTAATACCATTAAAAGTGGTAAAATATAATTTCTTTTTCAAACTTAGTTTTAATAAAATGTAAAATGTAAATCTTTTTTTTATGTTGATCATTATTCAAATTAAAGTTTTTGATAGAAACGTTTTTAAAATATATTTGCATGAAAAATAAATAGTTAATATTTTTAAAATATGTAATTCATAATTATTATAAGGATTGGAATAAAAATTAATTTTTTTATTTTTATTTATGCATTTATTTATGCATTTAGCTATCTATCACACCAATTTAGTCAATTAATAGACGATGGAGGAAAAAAATCCTCAATTTATTTTAACACGTGCTTAAGACTTCTTCATAATAAATAAATAGGGAAACATAAAGTATTCCATTAATGATTTATTTACGTATACTGTAAATATAATAATTTTTATTTTCTAGTAAGTTCTTGTTTTTATTCAGTTGTATATTTTGTATATGTTTTGCGCCACATTGCTTGTCTGTTGGCAGTGCACCTGATTCTGATCAACATAATTAAACAAGTGAAAACAATTTAAAACACATCAGCTGACCCACAGAACGCTGATCATTTGCTAATCGTGATCTTTGTGTCAGGCGAGTGCACGGTGATGGGCATCCCGAGCGTGACCACTAACCTGTCGGGGTTCGGCTGCTTCATGGAGGAGCACATATCAGACCCGACTGCTTACGGTCAGTCACACAACCTTACTGTCTGAACTGAGCTTTAATGGACAATAAAATGTAAACAGTAACAGACCTCATGTTGTGTTGTTAAAGGAAAATAATCAGTGATGGTAGTACGGTGGCTGTGTACAGATAATGAACAGCAGACAAAGCAACAGTACAGAATAGCCTTTTAAAAGTAATGTAAAGATTAATGTGTGTGTGTGGGGGGGGGGTGTAATAAATATGATCAATATTTCAGTCTATTGCACTGAAAAGTCTACTGCTGAGTCCGTAGTGGCAGTAAAGTGATAATAGTGCAAAATGGTCTAGAAGTATTGCAAAATGGTCAAAAGTGACAGAAGCATGTGGAGAGATTGTCCACGTGTGTGTGTGTGAGTGTGAGTGTGTGTTTGTCCTCGAGCTGATTATGTTTCCTAACAAACCTTAAAATGTGTTACTCATTTTATATCACTGCAATTTACTTTTTTTTTGTTGTAAATATGTTAAACATCATACTTTTATCCATTTATACTTCTCACATGTCACATTATCCTGTACACTGTTCATCATTCTACATCACATCACAGCAGCTGCAAACATCTGTTCCCTCACTCAAATTTTCACTTTTTTACTTAATATGCTCAAAAGAAAAGTGAAAAACTGTAAACTTTTCTCTGGAACTGTTAGAGCTTTGGAGCTCGTGAGTGACGCGCCATGTCTCCTCTCCACACAGGGGTTTATATCGTGGACCGGCGTTTCCGCTCAGCAGACGAGTCGTGTAATCAGCTCACTCAGTTCATGTTCTCGTTCTGCCAGCAGTCACGGCGGCAGCGCATCATCCAGCGCAACCGCACCGAGCGCCTGTCCGACCTGCTGGACTGGAGATACCTCGGCCGGGTGAGGGGACACGCCGGCCATGGTTTATACACACACACACAGGGGCATTCAGGCCAAGCCAGGACTTGTGATTGTGCAGAATACAGTTATGAGAGTAAAAACCCCCTTGATTTTTTCTGTATAATCCCCTTCTACACTAATCAGACTGCCTGCTTTACATCTTAAACACCGGCCTCCCAGGAACTCCTTTAATGTTTACCCAAACATGTGGAAATGTCTCTGAGCCACGTCAGGACTGTACGGGGAGATGTGGTAATAACTCCCAGCCGAGTTCCTGTAACGTGCAAGTGGTGTTGGTGATTGATTGTGTACAGTATACAGTTCACACACACAAATGGGTCTCTTTCTTCTGCAAGTTGCGGACAAGACACTGCATCCGTCGATTTTCAAGGATCAGGCGTTCCGCTTATAACTGCAGTACCCTCTGAGCCACCTCGGCCTGGGATCATCATTCACGGACGTACAGTATGGCCTTCTTTAAAACGTTTGCACCATTCAAATGTTTTAATGCGACTATTAAGTCGAGGCTCATCACCGTATTGTTCTTGGAGTCTTCATGAGAAGAAATGTGAAAGATTATTTCAGGCCCTGGTTCAAACGTTTCTACAACATTAATCTCCTGAGTGGGTAAAGATGTGCCAGTGTATTTTCTAAATGTTTCGTGACTGTATGTGTGTTTCAGTTCTACATGCACGCCAGACGCCTGGCCCTCAGCCGAGCTTTCCCTGAGCAATATAAGATGGACACGCTCGCACCTCCGCCGGTGAGCTCCACACCTGCACCCTCACACACCTTTAATATCCAATTACACACGATTGACATCATCACATTCAGATATCAGAATGATGTCAATATCAGAGTGACATCAGAATCATCTTCACAACTATTCTCTATCTGGTGCTGGTTCAGGTAAAGATCTCCTGCATGTCTCGGCTGAAGCAGAATCTGCTCCGATTTCTCTGAGTTCTGATCACGTTTCTCCTCCTTGATAACTCTTCATTTCATTCATTCATATCAAATGTAATCCTATGTAGCATTCATCTTAGAAAAAAACTATTGGTTAATACACCAATCCTAGGAACAACGGATTCTCAGAAGATCTTTAAACAGGATATTTTTGTTGCTTTTCGATGTGGTTCTACCTGCAACCCTTTCTGATTGGAGAACACGTACTGTATATACAAGACTGTTAAGACGGAGAAACTCAGGAATCCTTAGATTGTAGGACTTTTCTAGGAAGTTGAGAACCCTTAAGAAACTGCTTTTATCATTTGAATGAACGCAACGTATAATGTGTTTGACTTTATTGGACTTGAACAAGAACTCCTTCTGGCCTCTTGATGAACTCTCTGAATAGTTAAAGGTTCAGCGCTTCCTAAAATAAAGGCCAGAAAAGGTTTTTTTAAAAACTTTTTTTTTGATGCTACAAACAAACTTTCGGGATTAGGGACGGGCTCAGGGTGTGGAAACATTTTTTGTTTTTTTAATTGTTCAAATGTGGATCAAAGACACTTTTATGTTGTGAGATCTTTAAATCTGTAATGAACTTATCAGTCGTGTAAGTTTTTTGAGAAGTTCCATTTAACGATGATGATGATGATGAAGATGGTGTATTTTTGTTGTCAGAATCACAAAAAATGTGTGAATATCTTTCCAGGCTCAAGGATTCCGTTACCCCAGACCCCTCTCGGTCCCGCCCTCCCCCTCAGCCTCCCTCCACTCCACCCCGCATCACAGTGACGCCGAGGACGAGGACGATGAAGATGAAGAGCACGAACCCTACGATGAAGAAGAGGAGGCCGAGAGGGACAGAGTGAACATCAAGTCACCCTTCACTCTCGGATCTATACCAAAGGGGAAGACGAAGCAACCGGGAGAGTACAGGAACTAAAAATGCAAAACCCTTACCATATATTTCCCCGCCCATTTCTTCAGCATGCCCCGCCCCCTTATTCATCTCAACATTAATTGAGAGACATTTTAATTTGTAGGATGAAGCCTGCTGATGTCATGACGTAGCTGCATTTCTGATTATGTGAAAGAATAATAGTTGTGTGCAAAAGTTTGTGCCCCCATGTAAAAGATTACCCATCAAATGCTATATAAAATCACATATCTGACCTTTTATGCACTTCAAGGCAGTCATTTTAAATCAAGAGTGAAACACATTTGTCAGATTTTTAAAGCAGCAAAAACAAAAAAAATTAAACATTAATTCCTTGAACATGATGGAGCATTACAGATGCAGTGCAAATCCACTTTTATTAAACACCACAAACACACATGAAGTTCAAAATCTCTGTATTGTACATGAAATATGAGTTTACCTCAAACAAGACAGAATACAGAAAACAAAATAAAGAAAGAAATCAAACTGTACACTTCAGTTATATATATTACACAGGAGCTTTCTCAGAAGTAGTCTCTTTTCCACACCGGCGCGTCTTGCAAAAACAATCCGTTATCCATCCCTGAAACGGTTAAAAGCACTGGGTTTGTCATCACACGTCCTTGTTTCATGATGAACTTATTATATTATATCATATCATATTATAGAAAATAACAGAGACACAGACCTTCGTCCTTGGCTTGCTGGAGGAAGTTGAGGAGCACCGTGGCCGCCTTGGAGACGCTCAGATTCTCAGTGTCTTCATTCTGTGTTTCTGTGAAGAGAAAATTAAGAACAAAGGTAAAGCCAGGATTTTTAATCTGATCAGAAAACGTGTCAAAGAGCAGGATTATATAGCGGTACCCAAGTGCAGCGTGTCGAACACGTCACCCTCGTTTCTGTCCACAGACACAAAGCGGCGTCCTTCTGCAAAGAACAAGAGATTATGGGCGAGACGTTAAAGAGTCATGAGTGTGGTTTATAACTGAGGAATCTGAGGAAATGGATCAGAAGATGTACATACGTGTGCCTTTGAGGTACAGCATGGCCTGAGGAGTCCAGTTACGCCGCTGGAACCTGCCCTTTAGTGTAACAGAAAGTCCACATGTTTACAGGAAAGGTCAGGAGGGTTTCAGTGGAAAGGTGTAAAAGTGATAACATCAGGATTGTGTGTGTGTGTGTGTGTGTGTGTGTGTTTGTTACCTTCGGAGCGCTGCACGCCTGAGAGATGAGTGAGGACAGCAAGAGGAACACCAGCGCATAAGCTGTGAACATCTTCACACTCTGACACACACACACACACACACACACACACACAGTCTATATGTTTTTTTTTTCAAAATAAAATTTTTATTACTCATTCTCATAAATACATTTATTTCCCATAATTGGATACATTAAAATATAAAATTAATAAATTTAAATGAATTATTTTTATGAATGAACATCTACCAAAAAAACAACCCCAGAAAACCCTTAAAAGAAAAAATAAATAAAACATTAAATAAAATGTAAAACAATGTCTATTAAAACAAAAACATCAACATTACGCTCATAATCACGTGCAGGATAAAGGATGAGATTCAGTAATAACTCACATGAAATAATAATAACATATATAACTATTAATTAACTAGATTAAATAAAACTAAATAACAATTAATTATTAATTATATTAATAATAATAATTACATGATTAAATAATTATTCCATTGAAAAGTATCATCATTGTTATAAATAACAAACAAACAAATGGATGCCATCGTGTGCAAAAATAACTAATAAGATCCCATAATCAACTAGGAAAATAATATAAATATAGATAATACAAGCAATTAACAGCTGAGATGAAAGCAACTAAAACACACCCAATTTCCTCCAAGTAATAAGTTAGTGAGTAAGTAAGTAAAGAAAGAAAAAAAGAAAGAAAGAAAGGAAAAAGAATACATCAAGATATAGAGAATAAAATGATTAAATATTATATTAAATGCCAGATAATAATTATTAAATGTGACTATTAAAAAGACTAAGAATTATAGGAGAGTTCAGACTGTAACTATGTGCAAAGCTAAAGCTAAGATATAAAAGAAATAAACTCATAAACGTTTTAAATTACAAATACTAATAATTAGATACAATACATGCTGTGAAATAAATAAACATATAAACATATAATTAAAAAATAATAAAACAAACACAATAATGCAAGATAAAGAGAAGCTTAATGAAAGTAAAAATAAATTTTAAAAAATGAATAAAAATCAATGAGTAGGATGATTTAGTAAATACTATATTAATATTAATCCTAATAATAATGCACCTAATGGGGAAGTTAACTCAAGTGTTTGTTTGAAAAGCATTACACACACACACGCACACACACACACACACACAGGTGATTCTCTTACCTTCATGTCTCCGCCGTGAGCTCCTCAGTGTGTGATCAGTGTGTGAGGGAGAGAGAAGTGAGAGAGGAGTGTAGACAAAGTTGCTCCTAAACAATCACTCCTATTTATAATAAAAAATGTGGAGGGTGGGGGATTCACACACACACACACACACACACACACACACGCACACACACACACACACACACAGCACTTTAGACAGTGAGCAGCATCTATGGTGATAGGTCAAGAAACATTGATTAACGAGGGGACGGGCTCGCACATCATTAGCATCAGATAGATAAATTGATAGACAGATGGACAAGTGGATAGATAGATAGATAGATAGATAGATAGATAGATAGATAGATAGATAGATAGATAGATAGATCAGCACTATTCCAATGAAATGATTAAAACACTTATTCTGTAATAAACTAATAATTGTTTCACATAATCAATCTAATCTACTGTAATATATAAATACTATATATTATGAACAGTAAATAGATATTTGTTTCTCAGAGGCATACTCTTTATAATAATTACATGAATACTGTGTTTTAAAAGAATATTTCTTTTTGCATTTACAGTAAACTTCTGGATGTCCTTCAGTATCAATAAAGTATCTATCTATCTATCTAAACATAAATATTTATAAAGAAAATATTAAACATCTTTTGTAATGCTTAGAACTCGATGATGATGTATTGTATAACCATGTTACCATGGAAACCCAAACCTTGGCTGATATGCAGTTAATTTGTAATAAACACATTAAACTCAGTTAACAATTTATATATACATTATAAACACTGGTTAAAAACACAGTGTAATTACTATTTAAAATAAAGGTCCTTATAAATGCAGGTAATTAATGTGTTATTTATTAAAGTGAATTATGAAATATTAATAATAAATCATGCATAAATTATTTATTATGAATATGTTAGATACAATATTATATAATAGATTAGATACAATATTATATAATAGATTATGAAAAATATTGTATTATAAATATGTCTAACTAATCTTTACTACAATACATAAGTGTAACATATACTGTACTTAAAACCTACAGATAGTTAAATATCTTTGTTGACATGCATCACTCTGTAACGATGGAATTACATATTGAGAAATACTTTAACTTTACTTATAAGGAATATCATTTATATTATATTGTATAAATCATATTTTTATATATCTATCCCGAGAAGTAGTTTTTATATCAGAAGAGATTTATGTTAGAAAGCAGCTGATGAATTTCTGACTCGCCTGTGGAAATATGAATGTGTTTACGGAGTGATCAGTGAAGCGACTCCTTACTTCTCTCTCTCTCTCTTACACACACACACACACACACAGTCTGGATAGTTTTTTTCTGAATGGGCGGGTATCTAATGAAAGGGCTTCCCCACTCACCCAGGAGGGATTGATGATGGTCTCTTCTGGACACTGTATTGACGACTTCGTCTCTCTGACCCGAGGTTATTAACGACACTACGCCGCTTCCTCTTGCCTTTTTTTAGGCAACATCAGTCATATTAATAACCCCTGTGGCTCCCTTTATCGATTTCCTTGTTCACTTGTAGATTTTATTTCAAGCCTAGAATTATGGACTGACTAGACGGGTTATAATTGGAAAAAAGCACCACGCTCTATTTTACAGTTTAAACACTAAAAGGACCGGTGGGTGTGTCTACTAACTAGACCACATTTCTCTTCATGAGTACTTCTTTTATTTTCTACCTGAAGAATGATTTTGAAACTAATTTAACTTTTTGGCTAAGCTTTATATCTGGTGTAAACCCTCTCTAATAAAAACAGCCATATATTTGCTAAAGAAAAGTCCCAAAAGTATTAAAACTTAAAAAAAAAAAAAAAATGACAAAGAAAAATAAGATTTAAAAAAGTATATATAATATATATATACTGTATATATACAGTACAGGACACACCTTCTCATCTATCTGTCAATGTGTTTTCTTTATTTTCATGACCATTTACATTGGTAGATTCTCACTGAA
>JAQMYL010000004.1:2698407-2714646 GCA_030014365.1 Clarias pachynema | reverse complement strand
CGGTATCGGCCGATACCCTGAGCCCAAGTATCGGAATCGGTATCGGGAGGGGAAAAATGGTATCGGAACATCTCTAGTAATTATATAATTTTGTAATTGTGTCATGAATTAATGGTGTCGGAAATTCAAGGTAAGTGTGCGATTGTGAGCGTCAGTAAGTTATGGTGAAAATGTGATTGTAAGTTTCAGTAAATGAAGTTGTGTTATTGTGTCAGTAATTAATAGTGAATGTGTAAGAGTGTCAGTAATTAAAAGTTCGTGTGTGAGTAATTAATGGTGAGTGTGATTCTATCAGTAATTAATGGTGTATGTGTGATATGGTGTGTGTTTAATGATGAGTGTGATTATCAAAATTTAATGTGTGACTGAGTGTCAAGTGTGTAATTGCAAGTGTGTGTAGTAATGGTAAGTATAAGCAACAGTAATTAGAAGTGAATATGTGCTTGTCAATAATTAAAGCTGAGTGTGGTTGTGAGTGTCAGTAATTAAAAGCAAGTGTGTGATTGTGAATCAGTAATTAATGGTGAGTGTGTGATTGTGAATGTCAGTAATTAAAAGCGAAAATGTGATTGTGAATGTCAGTAATTAATAGTGAGTTTGTGATTGTAAGTAATTAAAAGCGAGTGTGTGATTGTGAGTGTCAGTAATTAATGGTGAGCGTGTGATTGAGAGTGTAAGTATTTAAAAGCGAGTGTGATTGTGAATGTCAGTAATTAATGGTGAGTGTGTGATTGTGAATGTCAGTAATTAATGGTGAGTGTGTGATTGTGTCAGTAATTAAAAGCGAGTGTGTGATTGTGAATGTCAGTAATTAATGGTGAGTGTGTGATTGTGAATGTCAGTAATTAATGGTGAGTGTGTGATTGTGAATGTCAGTAATTAATGGTGAGTGTTTGTGAGTGTAATTAAAAGCGAGTGTGTGATTGTGAATGTCAGTAATTAATGGTGAGTGCGAACTTGCAAGTGTCTATAATTAACGGTGTGATTAATGAAACTCAATCGCACACCTTTAATTACTGACACTCACCATCACGTATGCGCATTTAATTACTTTAATAATTACACCTTTAATTATAATAATTTGATTGAATTATGATGCATTTGAATAACTGAAAAAACAAACATCAGATGTTGTTGTTGTTTTTACTTTGCTGTATTTACAAAGTTCAAGCATACTCAATAGTATCTTAATACTTTGATAAAAAATAGATTTTCAAAAAATAAAGTACTGATCATTAACAGCCCACGTTGGAGACGTTAGTGTCGTCATGGTGTCCGACTCACAGCTGAAGCAAAGTGCGTCAGTGTAACAGAATAAACCCCCCTGGCTGTTGTTTGTCGCCCCACACATCACTGCTCATTCCCTCCATCAACATGATGAAGGACAGAGAGAGGGGGATGTTTTTCCTTTTTTTGGATACAGCAATAGAAAACCGTATAATATGCATATAAATAACTCCAGATGTCTGTTTCGGCTCCAACACGTGAGGATTGACTTTTCATAGGTTACAAATAAAAAAAATCTCTCTCTCTCTCTCACACTCACACACACACACACATACCCACACACACATAATGGACATACAGTTTTAAAACAGGAAAGAATCGTCATGGCTTTTGTAAAACGTGATCTTACAAACAGTTTCAGAAAATCCGTCATAAATAAGAAGAACGAAACCCACAGTGTCCGTTATACCATGCTGTTGCTCTCGCCCACTCTGTCCACATACTGCAAGAGAGGAAGAAAAACAATGAACAATATAAATCAATTTAAAACAAACAACTGTAAAGGATTTTTACATCAATGGGATGAACTGAAATGAGCGAACAGGAAGGAACTGTTGATGAAACTGAAAACGTATGTACAGCAAATGTTGAACGTATCTAACACTGGGGTTGTCTGTTATAGGAAACTAATCAGCGCCAGCTTGGTGCAATGAAGCCAGAAGAGTTACTGGACCAATCCAGAGTCGATTAGTTTCCTGTACTGGAATAGGACGCGTGTTTATTCCTCTTATACCACAGCAATTTACATTTAATATTAAATTAAACATCTTTTTTTTTATTCCATAAATTTAGCTTACTTCCTGACACTGGAGACTCCTTCCAATAATGTTAAAATGACACCTCATCACTTTAGGGAAATATCCCATATAAATTCTCCAGCTGTTTAAAGATGTATTCGGCTTATGTTTTACCTCCAACACCCAACATGTAGGATCATTTTAACTGCTGAATGTTTAAATGACGACAAACAAAAATATTTACTTAGTTGAAGCTAATTTGTATAGCATAAACAAACAAACAAAAAATATATATATACTTTTTTTACTTGCTAAATCAGCGCAAGAGTGTTCAAGTCAAACCGGGACTTGTGGTTGAACCTACCGGTGAAAGAAGGCGCAAAAACCACTTGCACGTTACAGGAACTCGGCTGGGAGTTATTGCCACATGCCCCGTACAGTCCTGACCTCGCTCCAAGCCACATGTATGAGTCATTAAAGGAGTTTCTGGGAGGCCGGTGTTTCAGACGTGAATCAGACAGGCAATCAGATCACGGCTCCAGCATACTGAGAAAACGTTCTACCTTGATGGTGTCCAAGCATTAGTGAAACACTGGGATAAGTGCATTAGTGTATCAGGGGATTATATAGAGACATAAAGGGACTTTTTACTCTCAGGACTGTGTTCTGTTATTCTGCACTATCAAAAGTCCTGGTTTGACTTGAACACTGCTCATACATAGTCCCATGGTTTGGGCTCATTATAGTATCTGAGGTAGAAACATGGCTCAGACAGAGCTAAAAAAATAAAGAGACGCAAGCAAGCAGTAACAGAAGTTACGGCTAAAATAAGAGACAAGGTGGCCCTGAATCACATTTCATTTTTTTTCTTTAATCTGAACAAAGGTCATTCGCTTTAATTCACAAATTTACAGAAATTTCTATTCCAGTCTTTCTGTCAGCTGTCGCAAAAGGAATGCACATTTTGAAACAAAAAATTTGTCTCTCATTACATTTACAGCATTAAAAAAGGGACGATGTACTCGATAAGCCGAATTCATCTTTAACTGAAATGTAGAACCGATATCTTATAAAGACAAGCGTATCAATACAACACCCTGTCTGAATCCAGACCTGAACAGCGCTTTGCTGTGGTATAAATATGCAGCGTGGTCATGTGACCTGAGGGAAAGTGATGTAATGATCTCAGGCGGGATGAGTTCGTGCTCACATGCAGGAGGGGACGCAGCAGTGACTGACCGAGACTGCTGACTGTCCACTCAGAGTTACGAAGGCTTTAAGAAAACAACAAAGACAAATTCAGACACGCACACACATCACGCAGTTCACGTCCTCAGATCAGATGAATTTAAAGCTGAAGAAGGAATTCCAAATAACGGAGTGATTTTATTTTCCTTCCTCAAGCTCCAAAGCACTTCAATCGAATGCAGTGTTAGTTCTCGTCTCAGTTCATCATCAGACTGATGTGGTGTAAAGCTCCGGCTGAAATACCACCTAAAATACTGCTTTTTTTTATACCTCAACCTCCATATACTGTATATCTCACTCCTCTTCCACATGCACCATTTCAGTGTCTATGTAAAGGAGCTTCTGCTGAGCCACGTTCCTCCAGAGAACAGCAGAGCTGAGCAACAAGCTGAGGGCGGGGCTCTTCTTATATGACATCACAACAGAGGTAAAATCAACAGAGTTTGTTTGTCCACGCACACTGAAGACTCATCTGGATGTCTATACATTATTTACAAATTGTTTACAAAACTGGTCTGTTTTTTTTACAAAATGTTAATCCTTGTTTGTTTTTGTTTCTACAGTGCCAGGAGAACTTGAACAAAAGCTAATCTGGTAATATTAATTAAACCTATTAAAATAAACAGAAAACTGATTTGTCAAAAAAAAAAAAAAAAAAAAGGTGGGAAACCCAATCCTATTTAAAGTATCTGTATTAATTATGAGGGTTTCTGCAATAACTAAGGCAGTGATGAAAGTGATGAGATGAGCTTATGATATCAAAAAGAAGTTATAATAATAATAATAGTAATTTCATGTACTTTAGGCCTGAGCGAGTCAAAAATAAGAACTAGCTTTACTTGTAACTTAAGGTAAGAAATTACCGGGTGTGTAATGACTACTCAATGACTACATTTTATTTTTTTGTATTCGCTCGATTGTTCTGATCGTGGTGCAGATGAGTGTAGGGCACTACTTAGTGAGCACACTTACCCCACTAATGACGGGCAGATTCAACAAGGAGCCCAGGATGGGTATCCTCCTGATAAAGCCGATAACCACCGGGAAGAAACCCCTGGACACAGAGAGAGAGAGAGAGAGAGAGAGAGAGAGAGAGAGAGAATAATTTCAGAAACAGTGAATATGGAGTAAACTCATATTACACAAGAATTTCACACGAGACGAAGCTGTTCATAGGGTAACGATTACAGTCCAAACGACCGTCTCAAAGCTGCTGAATCAATCCTCGCCTTGTTAATCCGAACCGTAACCATACAGCGCTACGATCCTGAGGTTATAAAACGACACGCCGATTAAACTCTGCACCTGAACAGAAGGAAAAAGCCGTAAAACTCGAGCACCACTCCGATAATCGGCCATCCCATCAGCACCACGAACACGCCCCCGAGGAAGAAGCTGGTGGCCTTCATCTTGTGTTTCTGGAAGAAGAATCTGAATGTCCTCTCCAGGCCGATGACGAACGCCAGGCCGACCACGAACAGGATCTGTGAGGACGAGGAAAGGAAGAAAACAGATTTATTTATTTTTTTTATTGAGCGTGAGGACAGCAGTACATAAAAAAACAGAGAACTGAGGAACATTGTAAACAGCATTACGTTGATCCTGCGTTTAAGTAAAACTGGGACTTTTAAGTGCAGAATACCAGTAAAATCTACTTTTATTTCTCTATATAATCCCCTGTTACACTAACGCACTTATCCCAGAGTTTCACTAGTGCTTGGACACCATCAAGGTTCAAATGTTTTACTGCGGCTAAAAGTCTCATCACGTTTTTTTTTTTTTATTTGTTGAAATATTAATCAGACACATTATAAGCTAAAATCTATTTCTATTGTACTTTTATGAATAGATAAATAAATAAATAAATAAATAAATAAATAAGCACATAATCTAAAAAAATACAGACTTAATGTACATTATGAGGCCAGAAAGAAAGCAAAAACGTATATTCCATAAAAAGGGTTTAAAAAAATCTTATTATTATTTATACTACACGGCATTTCAGTATAGATCCAAATAGGAAATGATTTAGTTAAAACTGCAATTTTTTGTATTTTACTTTATTATTTACTTAACTTTTTTTTTTTTAATAAATAATATTCTTATCCATCACTTTTTAAAAACTTTTTTTTTTTTTTTGCTCAAATCAATCTACACTGACAACTAAAATGTTTAAAATGTTCTCTTTTTTATGAAAAGCTTTGGCCTTATTGTGATTCTTTTCATCTTATTAATACAAACCTTTAATATCATCTGTATAATATCATCCAGTCAGACCTGCTGCTGTTACAGGAAATCAATCAAGACTTTCTTGACCAATCAGAATCCAGAATGACTCTGTCAAGACATAAACCTCATTCGACTCCACACTTGTCGAGTTTTTTTTTTTTTTTGACAGGGACGAGACAGGGACACGCCTAAGATAATTTGTTTGCAAACTGTGTCAAAAGGTCAGACTGGAAAAAAATCGTATAGCTTATACAGAGTATTGGATGGAAACGTCCTGAGACACTTACGTTTCCGATAGCGAGGAGCGCCTTGTCGAAAAACAGGATCATCCCAAAGAACAGGAAGAACACTCCGAAGCCGGTCAGTCCCATCCCGATCTCTGTGGCGTGAATAAAACAGAAGGGTTAGCTAATCCATGTCTGAGTTTCTCTTCTAAAGTAAAACTCCACCCTAAATGATTCGTATTGTGATCTTTACTAATAACTTTGAGGAGTATCAAAAAGTTTCGAGATTAGTTTGTAACACGCCAACAGATGGCAGCACAAGGCTGCACATACAGTCACAGGGAGCACAGATCTTCATAAGTCAGTGTGCCAAAAGACATCGTACTGTGTACATAACTGGTGCAATTCTGACCACGTCTGCTATTTCATCAGTTAGAACAAAGAGCGAACATGAAATTCTGATGACATAATATGATTCGACAAGTTTCCAGCGATGCTGCAGTGAGTCATTCGAGGTGTTTTGAGCGGCGTGCGCCCTTCAAGGACGGGAGAACATCACTGGATGATGACGAGAGATCAGGAAGACCTTCAACGAGCTCAACCCCCAAAAATACCGAAACCATTCGGGTTCTTGTGCATGATGATCAATCCACAACATCGTACAGAACAGTCCAGACGATCCTCAGATGTGATTTGAACACGCGCCGTGTTGCTGCCGAGTTTCTCCCCAGGCTGCTGACCCGGAAGCAGAAGGAACATGACATCGAAGTCTGCCAAGAACTCAGCGTCGGCGTGCCGTGGATGACCCGTCCTTCACGTGGAGGATCACTGAGTGTATGGGTACGACACCGAGACGAGGCGGAAGAGCATGATGGAAAAAGGCGAGGCAGGTCAACAGCTCGACCGAGCGCATGTGACATTCCCGGCATTGTGCATTGACAATTCAGATGAGTGACAGCAGTGATGTTTAGTCTTTAACATAATGGCTGATGAGGTCTATAAAACATTTACACTTGACATTAACTATAAAAGACAAACACTCAATATATCCGAGTGTGGATTTAACTCATATTCTGCCATGACAAGCTCTGGAAGACCCTCTGCTGAGGTGTATATACATACACACATACACACACACACACACACACAAACACACCCTGTCATTAGAGTGAGTGTGAATTAGCTGAGTGCTGACTGATGCTAAGTCATTAGCTTATCAAACCCAGCCTGTACTAACCCTCCCACAGACCCGGATGTATCTTATATATCTTATAAAAGGTCTTACTTTGTGAATCAGTCAGAGAAATCATCTTTGCAAATGATTCAGACTTTAAACGCGATGAGAAACTGGAGAGCAGCTGCACATTAACGCTCCACTCGCTGGTCACCTGCGGCAGCAACAGCTGTAGCGCGCACACTTCCTGCTCTCACTGCGCATGCGCGCGCGGCTGTCACCGCCGCCAATCCCGGAAGTATTTAATTAAAACTTCGATTCAATCATATCTTTGGAAAAAAATAAATAAACAGCTTATAAGATTATGAATGTACACTATCCTCAGAGAATCAGAACTATTACTCGACTCATGTGATTCCGACATGGCTGTATCAGTGAATCTTGTCTACTCATTCCCATCCAGTGAATCATATGTGTCACTCGACTCATTCGACTCTGACGTGGCTCTTTTCAGTCAGAGTCAGATCTAGTGTTCGACTCCCGAATGTCTCGTTGTTTTCAGTGAGTCAGATCAGTTTTACTCAACTCATTTGACTCTGAGGTGAAATCAGCTATTTTATTGAACTACTTCGATTACCGGATGTCTCGTTTGAGCAACTCTGATCTATTATTTGATTCATTCCAGTCTGAGATGACTCGTTTTCATTAGTCAGAACTTACACTCGACTCATTTGACTCAAATTCAAATTTTATTTGTCATACACAGTACGATATGCAGTGAAATGCTTAATTCTTCGCATATCCCAGCTTCTTGTTAGTAGGCAGGGGTCAGAGCGCAGGGTCAACCATTTTACGATGCCCCTGGGGCAGACAGGGTTAAGGGCCTTGCTCAAGGGCCCCACAGTGGCAACCTGGCGGAGCTGGGGCTCGAACCGCCGATCTTCCAATCCGTGACTCAGAGCCTTAACACACTGAGCCAACACTCCCCCTAATAATAACTCTGAGATGACTTTCCTTTTCATTGTGCCAGATGTTTCTCTCGACTCTTTTCAGTCAATTCCTTTGATTCTGAGATGGCTGCGTCAGTGAATCAGGTCTTTTACTCGACTAATTTGCCTCTAAGGCAAATCATCCAGTGAATGATATTTATTACATAACTCATTCGACTCCGACGTGGCTCTTTTATGCCGAGTCAGATCTATTATTTCACTCTTTTGACTCCAGGATGGTTCTTTTCCATGTGCCAGATGTTTCGCTCATTCAACTCCCAGATAGCTCTTTTCAGTGAGTCAAATCTTACACTCATTTGACTCTGATATGACTATTTTCAGTGAATCAGATCGATTACTTGACTTTTTTTTGACTCTCAGATGGTCTTTTCTGTGAGTTTGATCTATTTTCCAACCCCTCCGACTCCCAGATGACTTTTTTTTTTGTTGAGACAGATCTATTACTAGACTATTTTGACTCCAAGATAGCTCTTTTCAGTCCAGAGTCAGATCTTTTACTCGACTCATTTGATTCTGACAGGGATCTTTTCAGTGAGTCAGATGTATTACTTGACTCTTTTCTGTGAGTGATATCTATTATTCAAATCCTTGGACTCCTTGATGGCTCTTGATGTACTGTATTACTTGACTCTTCTGACTCGCAGATGGCACTTTTCAGTGTGCCAGATGTTTCACTAGACTCATTTGACTCTGAGGCAATCTTTTATCATTGAGTCAGATCCTTGGGGGTATAATTCCTGATGATGTGTGTCGGAATCCTGGTGGTGTGGAGCCTGGTGGCCTTATGGTTAAGTTAAAACAACCATTAATATCCGCTTTTCTGTCATAAAAAATATATCATCTAAGCAGCTATTTCACCATACTTTTCCCATATAAAATGTTCATGCAGTAAGTCACATTATTTGATTAATTATCTGGTCTCTCTTTCTCTCTCTCACACACAGTGATCAAGTTCAACTATTTCAGTGAGCAAATGAGTAACAACAGGCCAAATGAAACTGGTTTTAATATCAAATTAACAAAGACACTGTACTTCATTGCAAAAATAACCATGTTCCCTAGTAGAGATGTTAATTGTACATATGTTTTAAGAAAATTAATATGGCCGCCTTTAATTGAAATTATTTGATTTGGCACCAAATCAACTACATTCATTATACTCTACAGCTCAGCTGATCATGGAGATATAACAATAGAAAGCAACATGGTATCATTTTGTTGATCTAGTGCTCGACTCCCAGACATCTTTTCTTGACTCAGTCATCTCTTTTCATTCAACCAGAACTACTGCTCAATCAGTTAATCCAACAGGACGTTTCAGTGACTCAGACCCATTGTGCTCATTATTCTAGATCTCTTATCAAGAACTAAATGAAAAAGAACCGTATTTTTAAACAGTTAGTCTAAAAATGGCTCTTTAGATACACAAGGCGTCCCCTGATGTTTACCTGTAAGAGCCGACTCAAACAGCCACCCCAAGGAGCCGACCCTTTCGAGTTAGCACTTACAAAGCTCCTATTCTATACGTAGTCTTCACAGCCTCCTGGACGTCATATGACCTTTTTGACGACACCATCTTTATGGCACGCCTGCTTGATTCCAACGACACATCTGTTATGCACATTTTTTTCTCCTTATACATTTTCCTGCTTGATTTTATAAGAGTCTAGCTGGGCTTTAAGTATCATATTTTCAGTCAGCAGTCTCTGGTATTCTGCGTCAAGATCTGCATTTTTACAGGGCTGTTGAGGTTCAGTTTTTCCCATCAGGTAAAATAAGCAGGTTGGTTCATCACTCAATGGATTTATGTCATCTTCTGGAGGAGGGATATTTTGAAGATCAAGTAACACACGTGCCACTTCGTGTTTTTCCTTAGTTTTTCTTCGCTCTTCAGCTCGTGCAAATCTGGAAAACATATAACGTGTCTTCAGTATATAGAATACAATGGTACACATATTTACAGTATATGATACTGTCTGAAAATGATCTAGCTTAAACTAGCAAGATTGTCAAAATGTGTGAAACTGTTTTACATTTACCAAAAGAATCCATCTGTATGTTGATTAATTTAAAGCTAATACTTGTATATGATTCCAAAAATCACTAATTTTAACAATTATTTTCAATTTATATATGTTCGCATTGGATGTGGTAAAATATTGCAGTTCCTCTAAAATCCTACAGGTGGTGCTCTAAACTTTTCACACATTGGCATGCAACACATCCAATGTCGTACAGGTGAATTATTTGCTAAGTTCGTTTAAAATTGTATATACAGTATACAGTATATAAATTGGGGATTGTTATAGAATCAAGAAACAGATCGAATCAGCACCTAGTTATTGTGATAATTATGGTATCTGGTGATTCCAACCCTTATTATAAAGGTTTTACTTTTTAAATTTCTGACGCTATGCATACCCATTTGGATTTGGCGTCACTCTTTAAACAGGAAAAACATATTTTTGATTAGGGAATAACACTCCGAGTTGATGTCCTAGTTGTAATGGAATTTTATATCATGAAAAACTCACTCCCTATTTACTCAGTCGAGAAAGAAGGGTTCACAAATAGTACCAGTTGTTGTTGTTGTCTTTTGGCTGCTCTCATTGAGGGGTCGCTGCAGCTGACCAGCCGATCCGCACACAACTTGGCACAATTTTTTATTTTTTATTTATTTATTTAAATCTGGGCATGACTCATACTGCATCCAGTGGCTGGGGTTTTGCCTTGGGTGGGAGTTGAACTCGTACCTTCTGCATGGCAGGTGAGAAACCTACCTACCATTGTATTTATTCCACTGTGGTACTGTGAACTGTGGTAAGACCTCCGGTCAAGATTCACACACCTTTCCTAATAAACGACTTGCCTAATCTGCAAGTCTTTAGACTGTGGGAGGAAACTAGAGTACCATTCAAACACGGTGCACACAGACCCCTGAGACGGGAATCGAACCCGGACCGTGGAGGGGCAAGGCAACAGTATGCCAACATACCGCCTTTTCAGAGATTATAACAGGTTAAATGCATTTCATCTTTAATATATTAATACATCAAATGTTTATATGTTCTATTGTAACATTCACCTTTTTACAGTGATTTTAGATTGCTGTTTTTGCCGTGCAGATCTTCTTGGCGGTAAAATCCTAGACAAGTTCAAAGACGGAGCCCAGTCTGGATTAGCTCTGTCATAGAGGTCAGATGGTTTACCTGCGGAAAAATAATGAAGTAAAAATGATGCTATTCATATTAATATTATGTAGTTGAAATGACAGATTGATTTTTATCTTAATCAGGCATCCAGTACTACTATTATACAGTATATATGTGTCTGGTTTAATTATAATTTATAATTTGGGGTGAAATAACATATGTGTATGTTATTTCACCCCAAATTATACATTAACAAAATAAAAATACACATACCATTAACAAAGTGGACTGAACACACTCTTGAGTATTTTGAAGGATTCTCTTTTCTGTTGATCCTTGCCAGCCACAGCCTTCTTCTTTCGTCTGATAATCTCTGTGTCTGCTCCCCCTCATGATGTCTGACTATTGGGATGCTGTAAAAGCCGTACTTTATCGGCCCCCCGGCGCGATTCGTGCAGCCATTTACCCAACAGGACACCACCATCTCCTCCGTGTAAAGCGCAGCTGCTCACAGTTTGCCAACAAATATGGCGCCGTCTATGTCGGAACGGGGGATCGCCCCTAGTGGAAATAACAGGTACTACAATAAGCGGTTTAAAATGGCGTGTAAGTGAAAACTAATTTCTCTCTCTTCCGCTAGAGGCGCTAAACTGGAAAGTTTATCAGTGTGACATAAATTAATAGTTAATAACACGATTTATAAATTTTATATAACCACATGAGCTATGTTTAACAGGACAAAATAAGTAGTTGTAATACTTTTCCTTTTTTTTTTTTTTTTTTTTTACCATCATTTGCATTTAAAAGTTTATGTTAAGCCTAAACACTACCATAGTACAGTACACTACATAGTACCATTAGTACAGTTTGATTAATACATGTGTCCATATTACGAACTGTTATTAACTACAATTAGATTCTATATTTAACTTCCTTGTTGTGTGTGTGGGTGTTTGTGTAAAGCTATTTGGTACTGCGTAATCAGTTTTGACAATTACCTTTCTTTCATTCTACTTTTCCAAATTAAATGTGTAGAATAATAAATCCCTTATTTCCTTATAACATGTGTAGTGTTTACACAATTTATAGAAAAACATTTTTTTTTTTTAGGACAAATCTTTAAAAAAAGAAAACTATCCTAAGTGGCACGTTGTGTGGGCATTTATTTCCCTTGATAATGCTGCCACCTGCTGGTCACTTTTCCTACAACAACACCAGCCAAAATATTCCTAAATAAAATAATAGTTACATTTGTTTTCTTAATCTATATCATTTTAGTCTTAGATTGCTCGTCTTAAATTAATAAATTGCCTAATCCCGAGTGCTTAAATGTAATATGAGGCATTGTGGCTGTGAATAGTTCATAAACAATACCAACATTGACCCTCTAATTTCACTGTACTTGGTATAGTGACAAAAAAAGAATGCTGAATAATGGAATATGGATAGTAATAGGATATAATAGGAAAATATATTTTACAGAAAATCTCAAAAACTGAATATAAATTGTGTTATTTGATTTGTCATCACTTATCATTTAATTCATTTTGTATTGTCTCTTAAAAATCACTTACATAATATGGATTTTTTTGTTCATAATTCATTAATATGTAGCAGTGACATTTGTCTCTTTTATGCATTAAAAAAGAGAGAATAAAAAAAAGAAAACCTCAGCAATAGTCAATTCCCAGAACTTACATTTATTCTCAAAACAAGATTACACAATAATATCAATTTCCAGTTTGCATTTGTGCAGTAAATATATTTGCACTATTCATCTATTGTGTCTCACCAGATGTGTTTTTAAAAGACCTAAAGAACTGTGAACTTCAGGGCTGCTATTGGTATACAGCTTAAATGATCATGTCTCGTTGAAACGTTAACTTTTCAAACCGTTTTCGGGTTCATAAAGTGCACTTAGACTTTCTTTATACACAAATTTGAACCCAAATTCTGTCTAAAAACTCAGATTCCTTTCAGGTTCTATCTGTTCCACATTCATACAAATCTATAAGAAATCTGCAGGAGACCACATCCAGCATGTGTTTGTATGTATATACAATTAGATCTTCAACTTAACTTTAAGCACTCTTAAGGAGAATCATCTTAGGCTTCATCATCACAACATGACCTAAAATTATTATTATTATTATTTTTTTTTAATTAACAAAGTGTCATCATCATCAGTAGAAACTGATCTTCGATTCATCGGCAACTGCTTCACTCTGGAGGCTTTTTCTTCGCCTCCACGTCTTTTTTAAAGGCCTCGATTTTCTTTGCGATGTTAGGAACCTTAAAGACAGACAAAAGAAAGAGCCAGACTTTTAAACAGACATTGGAAAAAATACATATAAATATATAAATACTGTTTATATGTAAAAAATAATAATAATAATAATAATAATTATAATAATATTTTTTAAATATTATATATAAAATCTATCCTTTGTAAATAGATTTGCCTTAGGTAAAGGAGCAGATCTGGGGGACTCATGGATGTTGAGTATTATGGTGAACTGGTATATTTAGATGTCGTCTTCCCTACGCTCATTGATCAGGTTTGTTGAAGTGATTGGTTGCTGTACATTCCAGTTCACCCCCATGTCTGTTTCCTTCTGGCTCTTCCTTTTAGTTATGATGTCATAGTTACTCCTGCTGGAGTCCTTGCTTGCATACAGGCACTAAATATGCATGGGTTCCCTGTTGAGTCTGGTTCCTCTCAAGGTTTCTTCCTATTACCATGTCAGGGAGTTTTTCCCTTGCTCATCAGGGAGAATCTGATCATTTTAATGTATACATATTTCCTCACATATTCGATACTCATTTTCCCTAATTTTTCTTTTGATTCTCTAAAGCTTCTTTGCGACAATGGCCATTGGTAAAAGCACTATATAAATAAATATGAAGTGTTTTTGATTTGATAAATAATTATTCACAGGTTGTAAGTTAGGCTTGCTGTTGGATTGTTGTCTTCTTTCTTTTTGATGTTTGAAGAAAATTTACCAGGACAGGAATGATGCACATTTCCTACACATTTACTATCATATACTGTATTGCATTTTATTCCCCCTGTGTTCTTTGATTTCTTTTCAGCAGCCTGTTTTTAATTGTTCTTTTGTGTGTATTAATTTACCTATATTATTTTCTTTCACTTTAAAAGTTATCAATTTAAAGCATCTTTAAAAGTATGAGGAAGTCATCGCAAACTATCCTGGAGTGCAAATTCATTTTCATATCATTTTCTTTATCTGAACAAAAACAAATCCTCATAATTCATACAATTATAAAATTACAGTATTTACCTCTTGAGAATATATAGTTTTTAATCAGAGTTACAGATGTGATGTTAAACAGAGAAACTTTTAGGAGAAACTAAAGGTTTCCTACAAACTCTATGAAGTGCAGAAGACAAGTGCAGAAAGCAGTACACTTGTAGCATGAAAAAGACTTGAATTAAGACAAAAACAAAGTAGTGGCAATTGAATAAATGTAGATTTATCTATTAGCTTATCTTATATATAAATTC
The DNA here is from genome assembly GCA_030014365.1 of Clarias pachynema. Classification (NCBI taxonomy): domain Eukaryota; kingdom Metazoa; phylum Chordata; class Actinopteri; order Siluriformes; family Clariidae; genus Clarias; species Clarias pachynema. The sequence continues at coordinate 2,700,059 of JAQMYL010000004.1, read as the reverse complement.
TGCATTTAAAAATATTTCTATAGTTGGTTTAAAAACATTTTAAAGTGTACAAAGTGTATACAAATTACATAATATAAATATAATATTATATTACATAATATAAAATAAAACATTATAAAATAAAGAAATAAATTTAAAGCAAACCTCGTAGTTCTGTGCTAGGTACATCCCAACCACATTCCCTAAAGTAAAGCCAACCTGCAAAAACAAAACCTTACACTTTACCACACATATTAGATATATTTTCATTTGTTCATTATATGAAAAATTCCTGTAAGATTATTTACACATTAAAAAAAATATTTTTTTTCAACCAGTATTACCTATGGACAGATCTGCTAACGTCACGAGCTAACAAACTAAGCTAACTAGCTAGCAATCCACGATTTAAGGCTTTATTTTATTTTATTTTATTTTTTTAAGATTAATAATATTAAAACGCATACTCACAATGAATTGCATCATGGTTAGAGCTATAGATGTGATTAAATAAAGTGTTTAAAGAATGTTTGGAGTCTGTGTGCTACTGCTGTGAACAGGAAACCAGCTAGTCAAGTTAGCGTACTGAGGCGTTTCAAAATAAACGTCCAAAAAGTAACGCATTGAAAAACGAAACGCTTACAAAATGTTTATATAAATGGCAAATAGATTAAAAATAAATATATAATATTTATTGAATTATGGTGCATTAAACATTACAAAAAATGCTTTCATTTATTTAATTTCGCCGCTTTTGGTCAGATTTCTGAACTGTACAGGATCTGACCAACAGATGTCGCCAGATACCCTGCTTAAGTATTCATCTACAGAAAAGGTGGAATTTGGGGCATAAAAATCTCCTGAGGGTCATAAAAATCTTTACACCTACTTCCTTAATAGCAAACCTTAAAACTTTTTAAACTTTATGAATCCACAAAACGTAAAGCTTAATTTCTTTTACACATTTACTATCTGGTGTTACTTCTCTTCCTGGTGACACCGATGACAATTTAGAGGAAAAATCATAACTATTTACAAAATTGACTCCATGAGTAAGACCACATGGTTTTATGTGGAAAAAACAAAACAAAATGGATTATTAGATGTAATTAGTTTGTAATGTCACATTTGTATATAATTATAAAATGAGTAACAGCAATGATGGCGGCATAGTGGTGTAGTGGTGTAGTCGTAGTTGCCTTGCACCTCCTGGGTCCATGTATTATTGCCCCCTCAGGTCTGTGTGCATGGAGTTTGCATGTTGTCCCTGTGATTGGTGGGTTTCCAGGTAGGCTCCAGGTCCCCCGCAACACTTTATACAGGATAAAGCAGTATAGGCGATGAGTGAGTGAGTAAAAACGAATGACGGAATTAAAAGCTTTGCATAAAATTGCTAAATAAATGATGATATTTCTAAACAAATGAACAGAGACATGACATACCTTTTGCATTTGTCCAGTGCTCTGTTTTGACGCACGAACAATTTCAAATCGTCAAATGTATTTCAAAATTAAACTATTTTTGTTTAACAATAACACCAATGACAGTTGAGGTGACTGATATTTATTTCAGATTATTACAGTTTTTTTGGATTGCTTAAGCACGATTTTTAAAACAGGGCCCGTGTTTTCAAAACAGTACACACAATTAGCACAACCACACACCCAATTAGC
>JAQMYL010000004.1:2657189-2660632 GCA_030014365.1 Clarias pachynema | reverse complement strand
ACACACACACACACACACACACGCACAAACATTCAGATTCTGTTCGCTGAATTAGAAAACAAACAACAAACCCAGTAAAAATAAAACTAACACTCTCAAGCATCTTAAATACAATATTTGATCTTTCTCAGCATTTGGATTATAAACTCTAACACTGTAACAGCTTGGGAGATTTCCTTATTTTTTTCTTCAAATGCCTGTAACGCATATTTTTAGGGTTTTAAACAAACCGTAACCATAGCGATGCTCATCAGTGTTCCTAAGGTTAGCTAAGCTAGCTTACGAGCCTGGCTCAGCTCTAGAGTAACTCTGTTATTCTCAGTGATTATTATAGATGAATTAATGTTCTTTGATGTAGAAACGCTCTCTAGCAGTTAGTATTTCATGTCCATTTTTACTCTCTAATTTTTCCACCAACTTGGTCAAGAGGCATCTGATGTCAGTTAAAATCATAATTTATTAGAATTTTTTATTCTAGTTATTAAAGTCATAATTTTTTTATTTATCTGTTCGGCTTTTTTTAGTTGTCATTTTTTAATTTATCCTTCTACATTTTATAGTAATAATTTAGCATTCATTTAAAATTCAGTCATTCTAGTTCATATGTTTTGGTCACATTTTAATAAATAAATTAAAGTTTTTAATTTAACTGATTTAAATAAAATGTCACCAAAAAAAAAAAATATATATATATATATTATATCTATTTTCTGTTTAGTCACACTGTAACGATGTTCCTTTTAATTTAAACGTCAGAAAAACAGTAGTGCATTTAAAGCTCCTACTGTCGAGTAACACACAGGGGACCGAGGAGGAAAACAACTAAACAAAAAGTCAAAGCTTGATGTTAAAACTTTAAAACTTTGCTAAGTGAAATTTTTGAAAAACAAACAAACACAAAGAGTGTGTTCAGTAGAAAAAAACCTAGTATACGACAGAATGCTACTGAGGTATGAATATGATTCCACAGCTGTGTGTGTGTGTGTGTGTGTGTGTGTGTATATGTAACTGTGTTCACAGAGAACGTGTTTAACTCACACACACACACACGTGAAGTGCTTAAAGGCAGGATGTGTTCCAGGTACCTGACACCGAGCTCCTTGGTTGTTGTTTTTTTTTTTTTGCTTCTAATTGACTTTATTCTCAAAACTCACTCTTTCCCACACACTCTTCAGAAGAGCACTTCCTGTTTCCTGTGTGCTCACTGGCTGGCGAGGCTCGAGGAGAGCGCCCCCGTGTGCTGGCAGTGCAGTACGGCATCGTGGACGGTGGGAAAGATGATGTCCAGGGTCACGGGGCCGCTGAAGAACTGCAGGATCCTGAGATCGGAGAGGAGACTTCCTGTCCGACACATACACACAGCATTTATATACAGCATTTTTATTTTTAAAATAATTTCAAGTGCATTTTTAAAAATATTTCTACACTTACGGCTGCATCCGGCGAGCACGACTTTCACATTAATGGCTCCAAACTCCTTAATGACCTGAAATAAAGTCACACACACACACACACACACACACACACACACACACACACAGTTACCAACCCTGATTATTTTATAATTATATTTTATAATAATTATTAACCAATTATTCTACATTTTTAATCGTTAAAGAAATTGTTGCACCATTTTTTTTTTACCCATTTAAGGGTAACATATTAATGCTTTTGAATGTGTTAGTTCCTATTTTTCGCTTACGTTACAGCAGCTACGTCTAGCGATCAGGCATAACATTGCAATGCAGAACATGAGGTGTAGGTTCCCCATGTTCCCCGTGTTTTTTTTTGTAAAAAAAAATCTATTTTGGAGAATCACAATACGCAACTGAATCGATTTTCCCCGGTCTCTACCTTGCATAAATGTTAAACATCTCCTTAACCGAGAGTTGCAGTTGTCCCTGTCAATGAGCTGTTACTATAGAAACAGTAATGTATTAATATAAACAATATACACTTATGACAAAAAAAAAAATCAATGCTTCCTGTGGACTAATCACAATGCAGACGATTCCACATTTATGTAAAAATAAAAAGTGTGCGCTTACAGATTTGATAGTTTTGGCTCCTACGGAGTCCATGAAGTTGACGGAACAGAAGTCGAGGATGATGGAGTGGACGGGACACAGCGGCTGGAGGAAGCGATCGTCCTCAGAGCCCGACTCCGCCTCACCGATCTGCCCGTTAACCTGCGAGTCCTCGTGCGTCTGGACCTCGTCTATCACTTCATGACTCACGCCTTCCACATCCTAACAGGAACAACACACACACTTCAAAGTGTAGCAAAAAACTATTCGTATTTTTGTTCAGTATCAAAACATTTATTGCACTCAAAATTTATGAATATATGTAAAATTTATATATAAAAAATATATTACATTTATAAAATATACAGTATATATTTCCAAAGGAACGATGCACCACACAATGTGTGTACTTTTTGAGCACAAGACCTCCAAAAAGCTCCGGATGTTGGAAGAAAAGCATCACAGAATGGTGTCACCCAATGTGATGTCACTCCGGAAGTTATTAGGCAATTTTTGGCATAAGTTTGAGTCCTCGCCAGGGCTGACCCGTTTGAGATATCAAAAATCCCTTCGCAATTTTGCATCCTTAATGTCTTTAGATCATACTGGCCCAGTTTGGTGGCGATCGTATAAATCCCCAAGGAGGAGTATATCAAATTCTATTAGGTGCATTTTGCATGTTTACGTGCAAGTGTGTATGAGCTATGCAGCAAAATCTATAGCGGGGCCGAGACTCTCAGGTGTACTAACGGCAGCAGATTCCAACCTGTGTGCTGATTTTTATAATTTTTTAAGCATGTTAGGACCCTAAAAAACCTGGTATACCAGAAACAAAAAAATCCTAAATACAATGTTAACAATAAGAATTGACAAATAACTAAAAATATCACCTGTAACTTTTGGAAACTCAGCTACAGAACTTCATCATATGCCTTAGTTTATATCGTTATGATTTTTTTTACCAGGATAAAGTAAACGTCATGGAGTTTGTTACGTAGTCTGAAATGAAATACACAGTTTACTGTGTAGAATTTATTGTTGCCAAAGACTTTAACAGAACTCCTTCGCAATTCAGGGACTTACTGTATAGTAAAAGACGAGTAGAGTAGGATGGAGCAGAAGTACAATAAAAAGTAAAAAAGAAAGTACAGTAAAATAGAGTAGAGTATAGAATATAATATAATAAAACAGACGCCACTGTAATGATGTGTATTACTATAGAGCAGTATTGGTGTGTGTGTGTGAACGCTCTGTAACCCCAGTGTACCTGTTTAACCACCGCGGTCTTCTTCTGCTCAGAGCCGTGCCGCAAGTCTTTCTTCTCTCTGTTCTTCTTCTCGCGCTTCTGCTGCGATTTTCTCTCGGCCAGAACCTGTGCAGGATTCACTCCCGTCTGTATCAGAGACACGATTCAGA
>JAQMYL010000004.1:2649689-2652189 GCA_030014365.1 Clarias pachynema | reverse complement strand
CGCGTCGTGTGAGGACCTTCGCGTAGACGTACACACACACACGTGCGCGCGTATACAAGGCTAGGTTTAAAAACACAACATTACCACGATGATCTCTCCGGGAATGGGGATGGGCAGCTTCTTTTTAAACCGCTCGTTGATGTCCTTCACGCCGTAGAGGAAGACGATACACACCAGTCCCACCACGAGCGCGCTGACGTTAGTGCTGGTGATCTCTTTACACACCGCCAGGAAACTCTACACACACATGAGAAGACATTCGCAAAAAACACGATTACAGAGAATACTGAAGTAATGTATGCTGTTTTTGGGAAGTACAGTGAAACCTTGGATTGTGAGTGACTTGGTCTGCGAGCGCTTTAGTAGGACAAGCTAAATTTGTAAATAAATTGTAACTTGATGTACGAGCGAGGTCTCGGTTAAAGCTCCTTTGGCAGCGGTGTCTCGATGAAGATACGCTTGGTACACCTTTCTTTTGGAGGTTTCTTCCGTTCTTCTTGGCATTATCGTTCGAGCTCGACCAGGTTCCACGTGGAGGGTCGGTGTTCAGACATTCTCCAGACTCTCCAGAGACGCTCCATGGGACTCCATTGGCCGGGCCGATCCAGGACTCGGGCAGAGATATTTTGAAGCCACTCCCGTGTTTTCTTGGTGTTATGCTTCAGGTTGTTGTCTTGCTGAAATGAACACCGTCACTCCAGCCTGAAGTCCTGAGCGTCTGGAGGAGGTTCTCATCCTTTTTTTGTCTTCTTCTTTAAATTTTTTTTTATTTTTATGAAAAGCCATGAAAGATTCTACTTCTATTCATGGCGAGAGTCAGATTTTGTTATTCGATATTAAAAACTAGATAAGATGTTTGAGATGACTTAAAAAAAAAAAAACTTTTAAAAATTCACTTTTTAGAATTACAGTCGAATAATAAACATTGGATGGACAGAAGGGTTTTACATGATGGCGAATTTTCTCTCAATAGTAAAAATGTGTGTCATTTTTGAGTGTCCTATTCTGTGTCTTGTATAAATGAATTGAATTTCATGTAGTTTGTTATTTCCCCTTAATGTGGGAGCCCCCTAGTGACTGGGAGGAACTGGAAACTAAATTAGAGAGGAAAAATTTTTTTTTTTTTTTTTAGAAATTATTTGATTCTAAAAATAATACCTTTGCTAGGATTTCCACAATTGTTGGATGATCAGTTTTTATATTTTCTGATGCTTGGAGACATGATTTATTAGGCGTTTCTTTCGTGGGGTGGATTTAATGAACTTCATTTTCATAAGGTGCTTGATTTCCTGATCTCGGACGAGCGGTCATGTGACTTTTGCTGAGGAATGAGTTCTGCCTGGCTGCTGTGTGTTTGTGTGTGTGTGTGTTTTTGGGTGACGCAGTTATCAGGTTTAACCGTGACCTTGTGCTCAGGTGCTTACAAAGGCAAATGTACAACAAACCCAAAACCAACAGAGAGAGGATCGCACTCAGCAGCGGGACGCGTTTCAGCCAGCGCGGGTCGTAACACGGTAAGAGGTCGTGTGTGCTTTGAGATGTTCACTCACGTGGAGTACAGATAACGGGCCGCTGTAGCGCTGGGTTTTAACCCCGAAAAGGTATTTCAGCTGAGAGACGAACACGTGCACCGCAGCGGCGGTGGTGAAGCCTCGCACCAGCGGCTCGGTCAGGTAGATCGCCACGAAACCGAACCTCAGCACGCCCAGCATCAGCTACACACGCACACAGAGAGAGAGAGAGAGAGAGAGAGAGAGAGAGAGAGAGAGAGAGGTGTGGGTGAAAGAGAAGAAGAGAAAAAGAGTTTTTCACTTCTGACCTTGATTTTAACCATGTGTTCACCTAAGCAGCATTTTTTTTTTTTCAAACACCCACCTGGATACACAGACAGATAGACAGATATTTTTGTTATTTAGAAATAAATAAATGCATTAATAAAAGGGGCGAAAGCAAAAGTGAGAGAAAGAGGAAGAGAGTGTGAATAGAAGGAGGGAGAAAGAATATTAGAGAGAGAGAGAGAGTGAGACAAAAAGAAAGAGTGAAAAGAAGTGAGAAAGAGCGTGTGGAAGGGGAATAGAGAGAGAGAGAGAGAGAGAGAGAGAGAGAGAGAGAGAGAGATTGAATAAGGCAGATAGAAAGTCTACCACAAAGACAAAGAAAAAGAAAGAAAGACTGGCACAGAGAGAAAGATCAAGAAAAATCGAAACAGAGAGACGGAGAGATTAACAGAGACAGAAAGATATATAGAGAGCAAAAGAAAGAGTTAAACTTAAATGTCTTCTTAATTTTTTTTATATAGGGTGTACAAATTTTTGCACTCGACTCTGAACATCATAGACATTAAACACTGTTTGGGTTTTCTGTGTTTTATGTGATATTTAAAGACTCCCTCCATCATCATCACGTGGTCTCCACTACACTGTGTGTAAAAGCACCTGGAAGAGTCCCATGAGCGCGGTGACGGTCGCGGCCACCTGCACTCTCCTGGCGTCGCGAGCCG
>JAQMYL010000004.1:2625156-2637656 GCA_030014365.1 Clarias pachynema | reverse complement strand
GACTCGCCAGTCTGAGCCTTGATTCTCTTCCATTTCGTTTATTCAGTCTTACTGCTGGCTTTGTGTCTACTGTACAAAAACATAAGTGCTAGAGAAGAGTTGCGTGTCCCGATGTTCCCATCAGAAGGACAAAAACAACATTGATTAGTAGAGAATCCTTGCTGAGTCTGACCCAGGCCGCAGGTGTCGGTGGAAATGATTCTACTGCCCATATTTAACCCGAGTTACTGTTTTTTAACACTTTCCTCTATTATATTTTAATCTTCTGAACATTTGGTGCAGTAGAAAGAAGTCCTTTTACTGTAAATAAATTGCAAAGGTTGTAAACGTAAAAAAAATGACTTTCGCTCAAGTGTCTAGTAGACAGCATTAATCTGCCAGCCTACAAGGCTTGGATTCATAACATCAATACTGTGATAGATTTAATGCCAAATCTTGGCAGCAAGACACAGCTGGATTGTCAACCTAGCAGAATGGCAGCAGTTGGTCATGTGACCGCAGCAGACACTCCACAGAGTCCTGTGAAGCCGAGCCATGAAGTTCTCAAAACATTAATTCTGCTTTCCTAAGTGTAAATACCACATATGTCACTATGTGTACACAATACAAGCTATGATCAAACACAATAAAAAAAAAAAATGGAGGCATTCGGTGTGAGCTAACAGTATGCGATGTGTTGTGTCTTACATCTGGTATAAAGGTCAAGCACTAATGTATGCTAAGCAAGGACCTCATGGATCAGCCAGACGGTGATATTCTCAAAGGTCTTCATCTCTTAAGTAGCTAGGGATTATGTGGATGGTGACAGCCATTGATAATAAATGCAAAATTCTGTAAGAGAGCGTGGCTTTGTTCAAGGAGGTTAGAAGACGTCATTGTGTAACAAGACACCTGTGTCATGGAGAGTTCTGAAAGCAAAGTTAATTTCAGTAAAAGCTGTCAAGGACACCCCTTCATCCAAAACAAAAGCCAAAGAAAAAACACGACAGCTGAACGTTTTTAACTACAGAAAACGGCTTGTAATTGGCATAAGCCATGGAGGGAAAACCATGAGGTTAAAGTAGGATAGAACATCGACTGAAAATATGGGGTTAGCATTGCTGTCAGAAGCATCAGCTAGGTCAGGGCTAGGAATAAAAGTGTAGGAGAGTCAAGCATGAGTCATGAGATTTTCCTCTATTTAAGTCAGAGAAATATTGAGAGATTGCACCATAATCAGGACTTCATGTACAACAGTAACTCATCCAGTCTAATATAGACATCACTAAGAAATGGACAAAACATGCTCAGGGTCTCAGCCTTCAGCAGAAATAATGTATAATCAGCGTACTGTGCACAGGCTTCTTGACTCAGACTAGATAATAAACTGTCAAGAATGGACCCAGCGCTTTAAAGGTTTCAAGGATTGTGCAATATATCAGTTGTAAAAGAGTTGGGTGAATCTGGGAACCCCTGTGGCAGAACATTCCACTTCCTTTGTTACAAAATAAAAACAGCCTCATTCTCTAATCTTATGCAATACAGTAGAATGTGAAAAACAGAACAAACAGTACAAACAGAACAATCAGAAAATTAGTGATGGGACGTACTGTGCCGATGCTTCGAAGCGTGTGTCAAGAAATCCAGGTACTATTTGGTGAAGTGCGTTTGGAGGCTTGTATTGTTTACGGCGACTGACGTCATAAATGACATTTGAAGCCTCGCTGCGATTGGCGGTTCAGGAAGCGGTTCGAATCTTGTCGCCATGTATTGACAGATATAAAGCCCAAGCCCGTTTTTTTATTTTATTATAATTTTTTTTAGGTGCTCTGAATGTTATGTATATTTTCTTTAGTATTTTTTTGTGTTCCTTGTCCATACCTTTATATAGATATATAAAAGATATACAGTAAAGCCCAAGGAATCCCTCCATCAATATGACAGAAATAACGAAATATTAATGTAATGGAGGAGGGTCACTTTGGTATGTGTGCTACTGCCATGGAACATTGATCAAAATGTTACAGGCATGAAAATACAGTATATTCTATATATTATATTATATAATAACATCTGCTCATCTTACATTCTTTGACCAGTAGGGGGGTTTGTGTGCAAATGAAGCCTCAAGAAATGAACCCTTTTGTGAACCAATTGGCTGGAAGGCTTCCGAGCTTCATGAAGCTTCATCTTGCCATCATTACAGAAAATACTCATTTTGCTAACAGGGTGTCAGGAATAACCCCTAAAGGGCGCCTCACACCCATGGACTCTTTTAGTTTATGTAAACTTTGACTGGCAATCCATTTCCCAGGATGCACCTTGGTCACATGGGTTCAGCAGGCTCATCTGTGGCTCATTAGCTATGGATGTATAAATAGACCTTGGGTTGGTGTTTAAGTTGTCTTGCATCTGTAATAATACCTGCGTTGTTTTGTTAGCTATGCATCCTGTCATTGTTTTGGGCCGCCTTAAGCTACAGCTTTATGTTTGTTTCCCTTATATTATGAAATTGCTTAACTTCTGCACTTATGACTTGCCTGCAATACCATCTATCGTGACACAGAGACTCTGTCCAGCTTCAACAGACTGTGGATTACCTGTCCAGAAATGGCAAAACTGAGGTAATGTGTTTATGGGCTGATGCATTCTGATACTGATACTGGGCTGATGCAGTCTCATCATTAACAATATATCAAACTAATGCATTTTGAAACAATCCCAAATACCCACCTTCTTTCATTTGCCAGTGAAACATACCAAACACCATCTGGACGCCCAAAAGGTGTTTGCCATTTTTACAAAAATGCTTTTAAACTGTGTATCTAATGTCACGGAGTGCACCTGTGATAGGCATGTGCCTAAATCTGTTATCATTTCTCGCTCACTCGATAATCAATGTTAATTGACCTCTGGCTGCATTATAAAAGTGAAGTTCGGAGTTTAGTCCGGGGTCTGGAAGCAAAGCAAAAGCGTCGCGCGGGGGATTATAGGAGAGTGTGGCACGCGAGCAGGTCGATGTTATGCGCCCCAGAGACTTTAAAGAGGTGACCGGAATGCCGCTCTTTGATCTCCACGAGAGAACAGCGCGGGAAAAAGCCCGCCTTCGCATCCCTGTCGCCGAAGAGGAAAAGGCCGACAGGAGGACTGCCCCTGATCCCAGTCAAGAAACAGACGTCCAGGAGAGACTCCCGCCTGTGGCCACGCCAAGAGTGAGTTGGGAAGGGCCGGTCTTGGCTCGTGACAGCGGGAGAGGTCATCGTCATGGGAGTGGGCAGAAGCCACCTTCCGCCAGTCATGTGCCTGCATGCCAGCTAGACCTGCACGTGGACCTCCACTTTTCCTTCCCTTTTATCCTTCCTCCCTCCTTTAACCCTTTTCCTTCCCAATTTTACCTAAATAAAATTTCCCTTTTTCCCGTAAGACCTCGCCTCGTGTCTGTGGTGGCACCTATGCAAAAGGGTCGAACCCGTTACACTAGCTATATGTCTTATAAGGATAATATTTCATCTGTTGGCCTTGGAAACCAGCCTTTCTCAAACTGCAGCTTTAGAGCAATCTCTATCAACGTGGCTCTGCTTTCTACAAAAGAATAACGTAAATGTGTGAGCCACTCCGACCATGATGTCCATGCCATCTCTCGCAAGATCACACTCCATATCCACCATGATGATCACACCGTGATAAAAAAAGACTCTAGCTACGTACAATAAACACAGCAACTGGAGAAAACATCGGAGATTCTAGTGTGTATGGTGGCCTGGGCGATCTCCCCTTCTTTGCCCTAACAAAATTCTTGTATCCCAACTTTTTATTCATATGGTTTGAACAACACATATTCCTAGCATTTACAGAATAATAATAGAAAAAAGCTTAACCATTTCACCTTGAGGGTGTGTACACTGGTTATATGTTATTCTTAGCATTTGTGCACAAAACAGAAGAATGAAACATGCCTGTGAAACTGTGCAGTATAGTATATATTTACAGTGTTATGAATGATCTGTGGTTTATTTGGTGGCATCTCATAGTGTGAGTGATTTTATTAATTGCATTGCTGTACAAAGTTAAATGTATGCTTTTTTTCTTGCTATATCCCACAGTCAGGATGCCAGTGGGGAGACCTGAGCTAACGTGCACTCAGCCACCTCCATATCTTGTACTTCCGAGTGAGATATCTTCCCAATCAGAACCCAGTTTTTCAATCACAAACTAAAATCAGCTTGCCAATGAGAATGAACTGACCCAAATGGTGACATGAATAATGTAACATGCAGAAAAGCTATAGAAAACCATTTGTGGAAATTGCCCTTTTCCTGTGCTCTGAGCCATCCCTGTGCAAAATATTATCCTGGGTGGCTGCACTCATATCATTCATATCTAAACCCACCTTTGGGAGAAAATGGCATGGTTAGGGGGAACGATAAACCCCTCTTATCCTCCTAGCGTTTCTGATTGGCTGAAATTGTGGCACAAGTATAATGCTGCAACAACGTGAGCAAATTCAGCAAAATAATATTGAATACTATAAGTGCATGAGAGAGGGTTTGGTTGATGTAGTGGCTCATTTGAACGTGCGCAAGAATTAATTTGATGCTCAAAATCGTGGCACAAATATAACACTCAAAGAGTTTTCTGAAGTGTATCATTACCTGAACTAACGAAGGCTTGGTGTTCTGATTTGGTGATCTGATTCATGAGCGTTATGCTTTTGCCTTTGAAATCCTATTTGCATATTGACAGACCCTCTGCTAGTCCTTTAAAAAAAAATAAATAAATAAATAAATATATATACAGTATATATAAAAACTAAACCAGCATCTTTCTCAGCCTCCCTTGTCTGACATTAAATAACTAATTATTGCTATTTACTGTGAAACAAATCAAAGGCAACAAGCTAATTGGATGATAAGCCTCAGTATCACAAAAATAAATAAAATGAAATAAAAATGAATGAATAGTTAAAAAGCTTTGGTTAAATGAGCATTAGTGACAGCGTTGTGTGCTGATTTGATGTATGACTGAAATGAAAGGCAAAATTTTTACATTGCTGTTGTTTGATAACAGATTTTTGATTGTTTGATAGCAATGTTTACTGACTTTAGTGTGAGTCTTGCACAGATGGTGAGACCATGTTTATTTATCTGGCTGACATTTTAGCCAAAATACACACTATATTTTTCAACTGTTTTGATACACTGACATCCATCCATCCATCCATCCATCCGTCCATCCATCTACTTTCTACCAATTACCTGGGACCGGGTCATGGGGCAGCAGTCTGAGTAGAAATGCCCAGCCTGCCCTCTTCCTTGCCATCTCCTCAAGCTCACACACAGGGATAACCAGGCAGTCCTAAGCCAGACAAGAGACATTATGTCTTGTTACCCCAGGGCCTATAATGTTACCCCCGGGCCTCCTCACTCTCAGACATTCCTGAAACACCTCCCTAGGTAGGTATTCGGGAGGCATCCTTATCGCATGCCTGAACCATCTCAGCTGGCTCTTTCCGATGTAGAGGATCTAATTTGAGCTCTGAACTTCAAAACGATACTAATACTAAACTGATGGCCTGAGCGGGACTCAAAATCCGTTTTCCATGACATACTGTCCAGTCGATTTTGTCACAGCATCACGCAAAACTGGCTGGACAGAATTTAATGTAACTTTTCCAGTCCTTTGGTATTTGCCTGAAGTTAAATTTGCACCATGCAATAATAATAATAATAATAATAATAATGGGAATAAATGAGCAGTTTTGTGCCAGATTATCGCTTTTTTTTTTTGGAAGAATAGTGTTTTTTTCCTCAAGGTGGGTGTGGCTATATGTGTCACTCAACAGAGCCAATCAATGCGATAGTTTACTGTAAATACATGTGGAATTTATGTAGTGGTAAACACAGAAATGACCGTGATGCATCTATAAAAGGCCCAAATCCTCATGCAACATGATTGCGTGACACAGCCTGACTTACTCCAAAAAAGGCATTTGAACCTTCAAAGATGTATCGACAGATCATTATGAGTTTATTCTTCCTGCTTGGAGTTTACAACCAGTTTGTCTTAAAGGTTCTGAAACCATGGTGCTAAAAAAAAGCAGTAAAGTGAGATAAAACATGGCTTGTTAGAGCAAACATTCACAGCAGTTCAAAGTGAGGAAGTGAAAAATACCTGAACTGAGAGCCCAGTGTTATGCGTTAAAATCAAAATGTTGAATAAACGTGTTTTTATGTCATGTGCCAGATTTAATATTCTACTTTAAACAGAGAGTGTCTGAAGGTCCTGTGCACAGAAGTACACTGAATTTAGTTGTGTGTGATGCTGCTAATGGATCTGTTGATGCTTTGAGCTACTTCGGTGTCCTGCAAAAGCTTTACACATTATTTTCAGCCTCCTCTCAAAGATGGGCCATTCTGAAGAGCAATTTGAGCATCACCTTAAAGATGTGGGCAGAAGCAAGGTAAGAGAGCAAGGTCAAGAGCGTTGAGCCCATGAGGTACAGTACAGTACCAGGGAGTTGCCGTGAGAGAGGCTTTAATTGAGGTGAGAGACAACACCAAAGACCTGCTATAAAGGCTGAGGCCCAGTCTGTGTCTGAGGAGGTGGGGTCGTAACGCATCAGCATCTGCATGGTTGTTTCATGCAGTCTCCAAATATGCATGTCGACCTAGCTGTGAGTCTTTTGAAGAAGACTGAGTGAGGTCTCCAGAGCTACAGGGCATGTGACTTTGTGACTGCACAGATGGCGGCCAAATACATTTGTAAAGAAATGAATGTGGAGGCTGTTGTGAGACAAAAAAGGCTGAGGTCCACAAAGCGCTACTTCTCATATGAATCACATGATGAGCCTTTCAGTGATGCCCTTAGGAAGTTGGACATTGGATTCTTCAATGTTATTGTTGATGCAGCCATGTCAGCCATCACAGAGAGGTTTACCACATTGGAAAACGTGGAAAACAAATTTGGGGTTTTCCCAAGTCTTGCAGATGAGGAGCTGGCAGAGAAAATGCAATGCATTAGGCGCCACACTGCACTTTGAAGCGCACTTTCATTTGGACAGAAGAGAGCTTGTGCAGGAAAACAAGAACTTCCCTCACCTGCCATCAAAAGCTCCTTGAGCTTATCACTTTTATGCATGATAAGGATCTATCGGAGATCTATCCCAACTTTTAGTCTCACCCGGAGAGTAATTCGATGTAGAACCGCCACTGGGGAGTGTATTTGGCTGACGATGAAAGAAGTACAAATTAGTGTAAACAAGGCATAATATACTTACCGAATGTGATTTCTTTGTATTAATAAGTTAGACAGAGAGTTCTGCCATACAAAAAGACAGACAGACATGTACGTGGGATTCAACCAGAAATAATATCACTGATTACATTACAGCTGATCAGATTATTTATAGCGTTAACCTTTCAACTATTCCTGCAAACTCTTTACCCTTCAATGACATGTACTAATGCTAGTACATTATAAACATGACAGTTTCTCCACAGATGGTTCATTCACTATAATAACAAAAGTGCTATTTTACATCCTGAAGTCTGCAGAAACTCCCCAAAATGAATGTTCAGCATATTTGTAAGAATGCTTGCAAAGCTCCATTAGTAAGCTGGAGAAAGACTGTGCATAAGTATAACTATGAAGATAAGAGAAAAATAGGACTAAATATCTGGAATATCTGACAGGAAGTCATTGACAATGCATGAGAAAATCGAGGATGCTTTTTATCTCTTCAGCACTTCTGTGTATCGCTTCACGGTAAGTTTTTAAATTTTAGCATGCTGAACATTTGCAAATTGTAAATGAATTGAACATTTTAAAACTGTGAAACAATTTTGAATTTCGAAAACTGACCCATCAATTCCACAAATGGAATCGACCAACAGAAGAAGGATTAAATTGCATGATCAGTTTAATCGCTTACAGCAGATCTACACAGGACACATTTAAAAGCAGGAAAAACTAAACAAAAAATTCTACTTTTTTGCCTCACTTCCTTATTCAGGTCTTTGAGTGATGAGCCTGAGCAAGATCACAAGTGTTTTGGCTAATCCGATACTTTAGTGCAGCCTGTTCAGCTCATTGGTATTGTTATTGAGGTGGTGAGCACAGAATAAAAGCTCCAAACCTGGGGGAGGGATAATGAAAGTATTTTAGCTACGTTCACACTACTTGCCACAATAATGAAAGTTGCACATCATGCATTATTATTATTATTATTATTATTATTATTATTCATGTGTAAAGTCTGGCTTTGTGCTGTAGGATCTGTGAATATGCTAATGACTATGTAAGAAACCATCAGGGTGCAGATCAGTGAATCATGCAGAGAGCGTGTAGACTTCTACACCTCCTACACAATCACTCCTACACACCAGCAAACTCATTCTGTGAGGGTTTTATAACCATAAGTTTCGAAACGACTTTACAGACAAATGCAGAATGTCTGTGTTTTCTGGTGCGACTCCTAAACCATTTCCTCCTTTCAGTAAAAGTCTTCTGGGATTCATATCACTTCTGTTGGAACGGATTTCCAGCATGTCTCACTTCAGTAGTTAATTTCATATTCACATTGTCCTCTTTGAGCTCTTCATGCCAGTCGCGTGTACGAGACGTCCTGCTAACATTTACTGTAATGAGCTCGCCGGTGGATCAGCCCTCGAAATCCGGGGAAATGAGTTTCATATATTACAAAATGCTGGAAATGTTTCTCCATTCATCTGAGATTTAGTTTTTTTTCTCCCTGATACAGTGCTCAGTGTGTGTACAGTCTTCTCTATGATTAAAAGTTGAATACAGATTCCCTTCTTGAGTTAAACGTTTTGTTTATCTGATTAAATGTCTGTAACGCGTATAAACACACCACTAATGTGTCAGATTGAAGCTTCAGCGTCAACATTAAACACATCAGTATGGAGCCACGTCACGATCATCTGAAGCCATGTTTACACACAGGGATTTGTCTCTGTCGCACGTGTTTAAACTCACAGAGACGTGTTTACAGATCAGATCAGATAAAAAACAAGATGCTTCATATCAGCAGATTTACCACATAAAGCAAGGTCTCTGCTATTTTTGCCTCTGTGAAAGTGGGTTTAAAATTATAAGCATATCATGTATATTTGTGTGAGATCGCGTGGAATGTTAAGATTTTCCCTTCCACTCTCAATGGTTCTTCTGGCTTCTTTATTGAACAGTGTAAAAATTAATGAAATCATTATGAATACGTGTGTAATGGAGGTTGAATGGGTTTGAATGAGCTGCTCTCCAAAAAATAAGAAAGAAAATGATCTTGACATTTTAAAATTTAACATTTATTAATTAATTTATTTTAGAATTTATATTTGTCTTATAATTATCTTTGCTAAAGTTTTCTTTTTTTATTATGATTATTAATTTTAATGGACTCATTGTAATATTATCACTCTTTTTAACACAATTTATTATTTGTTTTAATTTTAACACACAAGTTCGTTAGACAGTTTACTTACTTGTAGGCATTTGGCAGATGCCCTTATACAGAGCGACTTATATTTTTATCTCATTATATATCTGAACAGTTGAGAGTTAAGGTCCTTGCTAAAGGGCCCAACAGGGACAACTTGGTGGTCGTGGGATTTGAACCTGTGATCTTCCGAGCCGTAGTCAGATTCTTTTACATGATTCCTTTTATTCTAACATATGTAATATGTAATGCATTTTTTAAATATTTTTTTTGTGATTCTGTTATATTTTTTTTTGTGTGATTTTGTGATTTTTTTTCATGATTCTTTTATTTTCACACTGAATTAATTAAATGAGTCTTTTAATTTTTAAATGTGATTCTTTTATATGAGTACTATTTTTCAAATGTTACAATTTTACATGTTTTTTTTTTCATGGAATTATTTTACAATTAATTTTTACATTTGATACTTTTATGATTTTTATTTTATTTTAAATGTGATTCTTTTACATAATTTTTTATTCTACGTGGGATTATTTTATATATTTTTATATTTTTCTACATGAGGTTCTGAGTTTTTGTATATGTGATTCCTTTATTATTATTATTATTATTATTATTATTATTAGTTTACTATGATCCCTTCGATGAATGATTTTTACTTGCAATTTGTTTTTACATTATTCATATGTCAAAATTTGTAATATGTTTAAATTTTTATATGTTCTTAAATATGTTCAAAATTATAATTTTAACATGATTAATATATTTTCCCTGTTCAGTTCAGTTTCAGGGAACATTTTAAATAGACATATTTCTTAACATGAAAAGTTCAAGTTCCCTTTCAAAAGGTCTTTGTTCACTGGTTGTTGAAGCATGTGTGTCAAACACGCCAAAACTTGGCTTATATAACCTCAGTCAGGTGACATCATTTGATTAGGTGCACCTGGAGGTTATAAATAGGTCTGAATCTGAAACATCCTCAGGTCTTTTGTCTTCAAGGACTGCATTGTGTGTGCGCGTGTGTGTTAACAATACTGCGCCACAGTTAAAAAATATAAATAAAAATAATAACAGAAAGCGAAAGTAAAATATGGCTGAGTTAGAAAAGAGATGTTTGCCTCCATGTGAGAGACTTCTCTCTGATGACGATTGCTATGCTTTCTGTTTTGAGTGTTTGGGGGAAGAGCACGCTATCCTCGGACTCGAGGGAGAATGCAAGCACTGCGATCTCCTTCCGGTCAAAGTGCTTCGCATTCTTTAAAGAGAAATCGCGAGCCGTGGCTCACTCCTGGCGATCGCGTGTTGACCTGGCGGAAACGCGTGAGACGGGTTCGCCCTTTTCTCTCGCGCTCTCGCCGGATCGGGAAACTCTTGCGTCCGCTTCTCAAGCACACCTCAGTGCTTCTTCTGATCGGGCGCAGGAGACCTCCTCTCTTGTTTCCAGTGAGATGGAGATTGCCACCTCAGAACGCTCCTCACTAGGGCAGTCAAACGTTTACATCTCGACTGGCCCCAGGAACAAGAGACCCCCAAATGCTCAAGTCTAGATGATAGGTTTCTGTCGGGTGGTCAGTGGCGCAAATCGGAGCAGCTTTTTATATGTTATGGGGGCCGCAACCGGGGGGGCGGCTGCCACTAGACAAACTATGTCACGTTGGGTGAGGGATGCCCTAGCCTATGAGATGCGTTGTCACACTTCACCTCTAGGAGTTAAGGCCCATTCAACTAGGGGGCTTGCATTGTCAGTGGCTTTGGCAAGAGGTGTCCCCTTGCAACAAGTGTGTGATGCGGCAGGGTGGTCCTCTCCGCATACATGTCAGATTTTATAGTTCGGATGTCCATGCTACTCCAGACTCACAGGTCCTCGAGTCAGCATCCCAGAATCAGAATCTCTTCGATGATTGTGCGCACACGCTACACAACCCTGGGGTCCAGGCACTTTCAGTGCGGCGGCGTTGGTATTCTCATTCCCAATAGCGTTTTCATGGAGCATCAAGTGTAGCTTTTGAAAGGGAACATCTCTGGTTACTTTACTGTTACCCTGTTCCCTGAAAAAGCAGGAACGAGATGCTGCGCTCCAATGCTGCACTGTTGGCATGACTGGACGTCCTTGCAGACAAAATTGACCTGAGAACGTTTCTGGTTCAGACCTATTTATAACCTCCAGGTGCACCTAATCAAATGACGTCACCTGACCGAGGTTATATAAGCCAAGAGGCGTGTTTGACTCACATGCTTCAACAACCGGTGAACAAAGACCTTTTCCCAATAGCGTTTTCACACAGCATCTCGTTCCCACTTTTTCAGGGAACAGGGTTACAGTAAAGTAACCCGAGACGTTTTGCTTGGACACTACAATCAGGTTCATGATGTGATAAATGAAAATTAGATTAAAGATTGCAAAAAGATCTAAAGATAAGGAACTGAAGGACTGCAATAACATCCAGTCATGTTTTTATATGAAAGTGTTGAATTCAGCTCCTGAGCATAACATTAGATACAATAAGGATGTTCGTTAATTTAAATGGTTTATAGATTTATTGTGTGTGTGTGTGTTTTTGCTGAGTTTCAGTGAAAAGCAGTACATTCACATTCAGCACACACAAACCCAGCTGCAGCAGCTCATGTGCTATTTAAATGGAGTTTTATTATAAGCTCTGAAGTGAAACAGGGGAGAAGGACAGAACGAAACTAGAACAGGGTGAATCTCTAACTTTCTATAGAGACCAAACGATGAGGAAAAAACTTCATTAACACACAGAGAATTATCCAAAATATATTAAACCTTTTTTATTTATTTATTTATTTATTTTTTATTAATATGAAGAGATCATTATCAAAAGCAGAGCTTGAGTAACACATACATTCAATACATCTCTATAAAAAGACCAATACATTTTATAATCATACATTATTAATTAGTCATCATTCTGAGCTTCAGGACATCTGATTCAGCTACAGCAAGAAGACAGAGATCCATCGTCGATACACACACACACTGAAATAAATCTGACATCGGAAGTCAATTTAAAAGGACTGTAAATGATTAGGCCACTGCGTGTGGTGC
>JAQMYL010000004.1:2556665-2568258 GCA_030014365.1 Clarias pachynema | reverse complement strand
GGGGAGAACATGCAAACTCCATGCACACAGAGACGGAAATCGAGCCTGGCCGGGAATCGAACCCAGACCCTGGAGGTACAAGGCGACAGTGCTAACCACTACACCACCGTGCCGCCTGGAGGAGTTGCCACCATGCTATAATTCCTGATGAAGAGCCTGTAGAAGTGGCCAGTCAGTGACCGCTTTTACTTTAGCCGGATCCATCTGGATGCCTGATGGAGAGATGAGGTAACCTAAAAATGATGTGGATTCTTGGTAAAATTCAAAATTTTTCGGCTTTGACATAGAGTTTGTTCTCTATCTAGCATTGCAGGACTTGATGTATGTGTACTCTGTGTTCCTTTAGTGAATGAGAGAAAATCAGGATGTTGTCAAGGTAAGTGAAGATGAAGATATTCACGAAGTCTCGAAGGACATTATTGATAAGAGTTTGAAAAACTGCAGGGGCGTTGGTTAGGCCAAAAGTAACTACCAAATACGTGGAATGGCCAGTGGAGGTGTTGAAGGCTGTCTTCCACTTGTCGCCTTCCCGGACCTAACCCTAACTAAATAGTAAGCTTTTCTTAAGTCCAGTTTGGTGGACGTCTTGCAGAAGCTCAAAGGCTGTAGACATTAAGGGGAGAGGGTATCGATTCTTGACCGTGATTTCATTGATTCCTCTGTAATCTATACAGGGACATAGGGACTTGTCTTTTTTCTCTACAAAAAACGAATCTGGCTCAGCCTGGGTAGGAGGAGGGGCGAATGATGCCTGCGGCTAGCTATTCAGAGATGTAGAGTTCTATTGCCTATCTTTCAGGGAATGAGCAATGAGTGATCGGAGAGAGTTTGCTGCCATATAGTGCCTGGACATGGAAGAGTCGATTGAGTGGGACAGAAAGAATCTTGAGCTGAGTGAAGGGGGCTATCAGGTTTTGATCTGGCCCGAAGCTTACCAGGGTATTCAGGATGTGGAACTGGTTATCATAGGTCAGGGTTACAGGAAACAATGATCATGGATCTGGGAATGAGCTGAGCGTGGGGGCCCCATGTACTCCAAGAATTACCGGGGACCCTGGACTTTCAATGGGCAAGTTTGTACTAGGTGGCCTGCTTGACCACAATAGAAGCAGGAGCCTTTTTTGTGACGTTGCTGACATTTCTTCAATGAGATATGAGTATGACCAATCTGCATGGCTTCAAGGATAGGTATGGTGATGGTAGAGACCAGTGGTTGAATAGGAACAGGGGTTTTGGGCCAATGATGGTCCACCTGATAGTGGGCCCGTTTGCGGACGTCAATACACGTAGCGAGGTCCATGAGTTCTTGGATTGTAAAGGGAAGTTTTCGATCTGCCAGTTCATCCTTAATTGGATCAGCGAGTTTCATGGAGAAAAGTGTCAAAGAGCCCCTGATCCTCCCAGCCACAAGAGGGGGCCAGGGTACTGAAGTCGCTGGAGTAATCATGTAAAGAGCGGGATCATTTGCTTAACTTTAGTAAGTGGACTGCCACCTGAAAATGAGCGGCAGAATACCCTTCTCATTTCAGAGGTGAATGCCCCATAGGTGGGGGACTTCGTTATGTCCCATAATGAAGTCCCCCCACTCTCTTGCTTTTCCAGTAAAGTGAGTTATGTATGCTACATAGACCGTTCTGTGGGGAAGGATGAATATTGCAGCTCTAGTACAAGAGAGCATTGAGACAGGAATGGACGGCAGATGAGTGGATCGTTGTCGCATGTGGGTGGTGCAAGGAGGTGTGTCTTGTGACGGGCAAAGGGTGCTGGGGGTGGCCACGGCGCCTGAGGAGCAGGAGATGGAGTAAGGTGTAGCTGATGGATCTGATCAGTAAGGGAGGTCATCATGTGCATGACTGTGTGAAGTGTGGTCATGATGTGCTGAATATCCTGTTGAGTCATGTGTGATCATGGCTTGGCTCGAGACGTGGCTGTGACATGGCGTACCATGACACCTTAAATTGAGAATCTTTGGAATGTGCTCGAGAAGACTTTATGCAGGGGTGCGACTCTCCCATCATCAATACAATATCCTGGAAAGAAATTAATGCAACTCTGGACAGAAAATAAATGTTGTGACATTGCATAAGCTTATCAAAATAATTGCACGGCCTTAATCAATGCAAACAATGAAACAATGAATATTAGGATGTGCAATTTTTCTGTGATTTTTTTTTTTAAGTATTCAGTGGTGATTGGTCAGCTCTACTCATT
The DNA here is from genome assembly GCA_030014365.1 of Clarias pachynema. NCBI lineage: Eukaryota > Metazoa > Chordata > Actinopteri > Siluriformes > Clariidae > Clarias > Clarias pachynema. The sequence goes on along the minus strand of JAQMYL010000004.1, from coordinate 2,566,047 downwards.
TAGAGTGACACTTTATGAGCAGCTCAAATATACAGTATACTAAGAGTTGTTTAAAAATTACAGATGTGTGTTCAGTGTTTAAGGATAGAGTCTGCTGCTTTATAAACATAGCGAGTGTGTTCAGGTGGTCTGGGTGGTCAAGCTGGATCTCATGCAGCCTCCCTGTGGACCTCATTATACTCTGAACTCTGCTGCAAGAGAACAAAAAAAAAAGAAAGAGAAAGACAGAGAGAGAGAGAGAGAGAGAGGTAAAAATGTAAAATGTGGATGTAGCAAAATTGTCAGCTGATGAAATGTCTTCGTTCTAAAGTTCTGCTTTTTAAACTCATTTCTAATTGGGGAAAAAAGATCCTCCGGATGAAGAAGAAGAAGAAGCTGCTTTTGCTCTTGTTGCTGATTAAAAAAAGATTCCAAAAAGTGAACACTGAAGTATGCGCATGTCTGGCTTTATCAAGGTGGATCGTTTCTGTATTTAAATAAGAAAGGCACTTTTTCTATTGTGCTGTAAGAATGTTAATGAGTCAGTGAAGGTTCTGACTGTCTGAGGGGATACATGCTGATCATGAGCACCTGACTGGCATGCTGTGGTTTTGTGTTTGTTTAGGGTTGCGTGTGGGTGTGTGTCAGTTTCCACCAAACCTGGCATTGGAAAACTTCAATCACATATTAACTGGATCTATAATAAAACAAGTTGAAGCTCAATCTCACTCCCACACAGACACAGACACACAAATGCACATGCATCATTCTTTTTTTCTTTAATCCCATTCAGCTCCTCTGAGAGCAGAGGGAAGGATGATTTACATTTTCTCTTAGAGACGCTCCTTCACCGATGAGTCACAGCAAAAAGCTATCATTTGCCAGCAGGATAATTTGGAAGAATATAAGCTGTGATGTTCTCACTGAGGTTCCTCCTGAAAAGGTTCTTTCCTGTGTGTCCATGGAACCGAATCCCCAGAGTGTCCATAAACCTTACACCCTTAAATCTTGTCTCCTCTCTTGGACAGCAGACAGTGAGCTGGAAACAGTGAGGATTAAAACTGAAAGGTGATGAGGCTAACAGATGTCTCCATTTCTCACCTTCTTTCTGCCCTCTGATGCTCTGTAGATATCTGGAGATCCAGAGTAAGTCTTTTGTGTGAAGCTCTGCAGATCTCTTTCAATGCTGAACAAATCTTATGTGTAAAGTTCTGTACATCTCTGCAGATGCTGAATGACTATTTAATGAAAAGCTCTGATGCTTTATACAAGGGGCATTCAAGTCAAAACTTGGACTTTTGATTTTGCAGAACAACCGAGTAAAAGCCCCTTTATTTCTTTATATAATCCCCTGCTACACTAATGCACTTTTCCCAGTGTTTTACTAGTGCTTGAATACCATCAAGGTAAAAAGTTCTCTCAGTATGCCATGATCAGGACTGCCTGCTTCACGTCTAAAATTATGGCTTCCCACAAAAACTCTTTAAAACCTGCCATGGAAGTGCTCTGCCAGAGTGTAACTTAGTATTTTTAAACACTGTAATGTCAGTTTTTGGAGCATTTTCAAACCATACACTTAATATATAAGACATTTGTAATAAATGTCGATTATGACAGGGTAGCTCATGGTTAAGGTGGTAGACTATTGATTGGAAGGCCCTGGATTCAAATGCCAGCACCACCTTAAAAGTGTAAGTTGTTCTGGATAAGGGTGTCTTCCAAATGCCATAAAAATATAATAATAAGCAACTAAATAAATTGCATAAAAGTGCAAGAACAATTTTTTTTCTTATATATATTTTTTCTAAATATAAAGGTGCCACAAATGTCAACCTCAAACTTTAAAGAAAATACTTTAAAACACCACAAAATTAATTTGATCCATCTACATCAATTAGTTTCCAATATATACAGTAATGTGTAAATGTTAATGCCCCTTCTTTTAAGTCTATTTCTTTTGTCTAAAACATAAAACTCATCTGATTTAAGTGGGTGAAAACAACCTCAGACAAGCACAGCACATCAACACACTTTTCACCATGCCATTATTTATTCAACAAAAATGAAGCTATAATGAAAAAAAATTATTAAGACTGAACTAAGAGAAATGTAAAAATATACACAACATATGAACATGGGCAAGAGCAGCCAAACAAATTATCCTCATGCTCAGAGAGTATTGCAGACAAAGTAGCTCACTTTCTTTTGTCATGCGTCTGTCTGGGTCTGTGATGTAATTTGATGATGTAGGAGTGTTATCTTGTGTTAGCTTGAAGGGAATTAAACAAAGTATTCTTTTTAGAACATGACACATGTACAGTTTCCCTATATGACTGCACACCTGCTCTCAGGATTGGTTTATTCAGGAAGTGAAGAATAAGCATATGTTGATGATGACGATAATGAGAAGAATGATGGTGATGATTATGGTAATAATGAAGACTAACATGACCTTTGTATGTGACAAGTTTAAGAATTTTAAAAGAATTCTTAAAAATAAATTATGCAACTTCTCAGTTACTGACTCGAGGAGATGGAGTGGAGTGAAGGAATTGATTTTAAACAGTTTTACAGTGATGGAATGCAGAGTCCTGGAACTATAGAGTGATGCATTGTTGAATGACTAAGAGAATAATTAAGAGGGAATAATAATGCGATGATAAATGGATTAAATTTAAACATTTACTCTTCTATCATTTCTTCTGTATTTATAGAGCCATGAGAGTGACTTTATGATGGAGAGATGGAAAGGATTGAGTGATTGAGTGAAAATTATGAAATGATGGAGAGATGGAAAGGATTGAATAATGGAGTGAAAGTGATGGAAGGATGGAGAGATGCAGAAGAAAGAGTGATGAAATGATGGAGAGATACAGAGGAATGGTCAATGGAGTAAGAGTGATGGTATGATAGAGAGATGTAGAGGATTGAGTGATGAAGTGAGAGTGATGAAATGATGGAGATCGGTAAAGAATGGAGTGATGGAGTAAGAGTGATGGAATGATGGAGTGATATAGAGAAATGGGTAATGGCGTAAGAGTGGTGGTCTGAAAGAGACATGTAGAAGATTGAGTGATGGAGTGAGAGTGATTGTATGATGGAGAGATTGAAAGGATTAAGTGATTAATGAGAGTGATGGAATGATGGAGAGATGTAGAGGCAGGAGTGATGGTGTAAGAGTGATGGAATGATGGACAGATGTAGAAGAAAGAGTGATGAAATGATGGAGAGATGTAGAGAAATGAGTGATGGAGTGAGAGTGATGGAATGATGGAGAGATGTAGAGGAAGGAGTTTTAGAGAAGAAAAAAGACTGAGAAGGATGAGCACTGCAATGAGAGAGATGGAATGATAAAGTGAGGTAGAGGAACAAAAGGCTCAGAGAGATAAATGATGGAGTGAGGTAGAGGAATTAGTGATGGAGTTGATGGAGATGATGTAGTGATGGAGCGAGAGTGATGGAGATGGAAAAATGATGAAGTGAAAGTGACGTAATGATGGAGTGATTTAGGAGGAACAAGTTATGCCGTGGATGATAGAGAAATGGTTATATAAAGATGTAGTAATAGAGTGATGAAGTGATTTAATCTAAGCATTCTCTCCTTGCTCTTCCTTCTTGTTTATTTATAGAGACACACCGAGTGAGACATATAGAAGAGGAGACGTGGTTGCTAGGCAACTTTAGGGTGAACTATGACCTCCACCACTGGAGGCTCCTGATCCAGTAGCTGATGTGTGTGCAGATCATGTCAGTGAGGAATCGTCCTGATCTGAAGGAGGATGTCTTCAACCTGGCCTGGTGAGTTTAGTAAGGATGCTCTCACACACACACCCAGAGAAAGTGATGGTGATGAATCGAGGAGCGCAAGGGATGTGTGACTCTGTTCTGCTCTTTTTTATCTCTCTCTGTTTCAGTGCTTCGCCCACCAGCATGTCTGTTAAACAGACAGAGATTAAGGAAAAGGTGATAGAGGGAATGATTGAGGGAGCGAGTGAATGGTGAAAGAGAGGTGATAGAGTGATGGAGGGGACACGTAATTGGTAGGCAAGAATCATGAACAGTGGGATGGAGGGGTAAGAATAAACGAGCAAAGGCGGCCAAAGTGATGGGGTTGTAAAATGACGGCGTGATGCAGAAGGACAGGTGATGTGAGAGAAATGAGTGATGAAGGGATGGTGTATAGAGAGGGAAAGTTAAAGTGAAATGTTAGAGAGATAAGTATTAGAAGAGGGATGAAGTGATAGGGAGTGAGTATTAGTAAAGAATAATTGATTAAAGATGAATAAAGCGACAGTAACGGATGAAGTGACAGTGAGACCGAGTGATGGGGAATGGTGGGAGGTTTTGCTAATGTTAATGTGCTTTCCTGAAATAATTCCTGAATTATTAGCAAGCTAAAGTGATATGATTCTCTCTCTCTCTCTCTCTCTCTCTCTCTCTCTCTTTCTGTGGAAAAGAAAAAAGCGAAGCATGGTCAGAGTTCCCTCATTTATCCGAGTGAGCCGTGTTGAAACAGTAGCCTTATTCACGCTGGATTAGGTGTATTTGAGAATTAGTGTGGATTTAATTGAGCCTCAAAAAGGCGTCATTCTGAAGCTAATCATTGTCTATAATTCTCCAAACACACTGTGTTTCCTCATGTATAATAATCCTGTTCAAATGATGTTAATAAAACAAACGTGCTCTGATTAAAACTAATCCAACTCCAACAGTCTTTATACACCGGATGGACTGAACCATTTCCAGCTCCACAGGGGGCGCAAACATTCGTGGAGCTTCCTTGTGTTTTATAAATGGAAAATTGAACTGGAGCCTCCTGAACTGTTATGTTTAGAATCCGTCTTCCCCACTCTCATTGATCACTCAAGTTTGTTGATGGTGAAGTGACTGGTTGCTTTACATTCCTGTTCTCACTGATGTCTGTGTTTCCTTCTGACTCTTCCTTTTAATTATGATGTCATAGTAGTGCTTGCACTTTGCACTAAATGTATATTCACTTTAAACATTACTTGACTGTGACCATACCTTATGTTATCTCTCCTTCTCTTCTGCTCTCTGACCTTTCCTCTTCTCTCTTATATCTTCTCTTTTTCTCCCTCTCCCTGTCTCTCTGCTGAGCTACTGTGACAAAGCTGGGCAACCCTGGCACACACATGCATTTTCTCTCTTTCTCGCTCACACACACACACACACACACACACACACACACACACACACACACACACACACACACAAACATGCTTACCTTTGAAAAAAAACATCACTTTCACTCCCCTCCCGCTGTTTCTGCCGTCAGCAGAGCGGGTGCACGCGCTTCTGATGGCACACGAACATATTGTACATTACTCCCTCCATTTACACCAGTGCTCATAATCCCGGAAATTTACATTCATGTTGCACTTCTGTTAATGTGTTGTGCTATCTTGTCGTGTTAGTTTGTTTTACTGTGTTTAACCAGGCGTGCGATGGCCGGCACTCAGGTGTGCGACGGCGCACCGTAGTCCGGCCAAACCATTGTATAATTTCAGGAAGGATGCCTGAATTTGTTGGTGTGAAAATTTTAACTATTAAATGCATTGTTTCTGTAAAGGAATGTTTTATTTTACTTTTTTTTGTGTGGAACGTGTGCCAGGTTTGATGTTAAACGTGATTTAACCAAGTGACAATGGGAAAATAATGGTTTCTTTATGAACTTTAATTACCTATTGATGAGAAGTCCCAGGAAGAGGCGGAGTCTGGTCTATAAAAGAGGAGGCCAGACTCCAAATAATTGCTTGTTAAGTCATAGTGAGAGTGCAACTGTGGTGCCTTGAGCTATTTTGTTTTCTATCGGTATATTGTGGATACACACTGTATATAATTTTTGGATTTGTTCCCCCTTTATTTTGCTGTTTTGTTTTTTTCATACTTCGGGGTTTTTTTCTTCTTTTTCCCCTCCATCTTATTTTGTCTTTCACTTGTAAATATCCTGCACCAGTGGACTGTACATTTTCATGCGCACTGTAAATAAATTTCACTTTGCACTGAAGTGCTATTGCGAGTGGACCCATAATTTTACCATCTTTCACGAACATTTACCATGTCCATAAGCGAGTGGTGGTTCTTGCTTTACCACAGCTACACATCTCGCAGTGATCCAGACCTCCTCTGCCCTCTGGACCTGTCTGACTCATCCTGGTGTCCCGCTTCTGGTTGGAGATCTCGTTGCATGGAGCCCCTGTGTGGTCTGTTTGAGATGCGTGTGGTGACTGGGAATGGTTCCACTTTACCATGAAGGTGGTTCTCTGAGGACTTGTGACTGCAGGTGCTCGATAGTTCAGGAGTGAAGTTTCCTACAGTCTACCTGAGCCTCCAATAATGAACGGGACTCCATCTTAACTTGTACATGTACATCAACTGTTACATTAAACTTCCAGCTGCAGTATGACTATATGATACTGTAGATCAATCCCTGCTATACGTTATCACCCAAATGAGAATGGGTTCCCTGTTAAGTCTGGTTCCTCTCAAGGTTTCTTCCTATTGCCATCTCAGAGATTTTTTCCTTGCCTCAGTCGCCCTCAGCTTGCTCATCAGGGACAATTTAATGATTTTGATCCATACATATTTTTCACATTATAGTAGAACCTCGGATTGTAAGTAACAAGCTTTGCGAGTGTTCTGCAAGACGAGCTAATTTTTAAAATAAATTTTTACTTGCAAAACTAGCAAGTCTTGGTTTACGAATACCGAGTATCATGTATCACGCTTCTTGTTTTTTTTTATCATGACCGAGCCAATGGTTTTTCACACGTCATTGGACACTGGGCCCCTTCTCACGCACCCCTCCTCCTCTCGCCTTCACACACACATACACACAAACCTCCTCCTCTCTCCTTCACACACACACACACACACGCATTCTGACGGAGACACTGCTCTGTCGCAATTCTTTTCAAAAGTAAAGTGCAGGTTAATTTGTTTTATTTTTACTTAACAGCAATGATTCCGTTAGTCTGTGCTCACTCAAGTGTCATTAGAGAGATTTCTCGTTTATTTTCTAGATAAAACAATGTTTTCCATCAGTGTGTGTGTGTGTGTGTGTGTGTGTGTGTGTGTGTTAGAAACTCAAATAAGCGAGAAGAAACGGTTATTGTGTAAGACGAGAAGAGGGAGAGGGGAGGGTCTCATTCTTCCTCTCCTCTTACTTTAGCTTCACACACAGACACACAAACACATACACAGCGCCTTCGTGCACAAACGGAAACACTTATCTGTTGGGATTTATTTTTACTTTTTTTAAAGGTAAAGTGCAGGTTTATTTGTTTTATTTTTACTTTATATTTTGCATTAATTATTTTAAATATATGTTTTATTTTGGGTGGGGGGGGGGGGGGCTGTGGAACAAATAATTAGAGTTTCCATTATTTCTTATTGGAAAATTTAATTTGGTTTTGATATATGAGCCAGTTTCCAGAGCAAATTATGCTCGCAATCCAAGGTTCCACTGTACATACAAATTTCCATAATTTTCTTTTGATTGTGTCAAGCTGCCTTGCAACAATGACAATTATTTAAAATGTCACCAGCCAGAGGTACAGAATTGATGCTGAAGTCTTCTGTGGAACTGAAGAACAAGCACTGAATGTGTGTAAACAGAGCTGCTGCTGTTAACTAAGTTGTGTATTTGATTTGTATCCTGAATGTTTACTGACGGCGTTCTCCGTTGCTCCGGTGCCGCTCCACTTCCTGCCAACAAACCAACCAACAAAAGCTGCCAGATGTTTTTCTTCACTGCAGCTCAGCTCCAGCGTAAATCCTTCTCAAATGGAGAGACTCATACACCGCTGTGTGTTCCATGCTGGGATAACTGTTTAACACACACACACACACACACACACACACACACATAAAACATATATTTAAAACACACACACATACACACACACACACACACACACACACACACACACACACACACACTCACTCATACACACTCGCTCACACACACTCCCAGTAGTACAGAGACCAGGCAAAGTTCCTCCCCGACTTTAATCACTCAATTGACTAAATAGAGAAGAACAGAGAACCCTGGGTAGATCCCAATCTCACAGAGCCGAGCACTGAACCCTGAGGAAGTCTCACTCAAAAGAACAAAGCTTTTGCTTCATCCTCTAATCCTTTCATTGATTTATTTCCTGTAGAAAAATTATTATTTATAAGCTAAAAGAATGAAAAGTGAGAATAAATTGTTAAGCATGAGGTCGTAGAAGAAAAAGAACTTGATGCAGTTCGGATCTCTCGGCTTGTTCTGTGGTTTTTATTCTGTAACAGAAGCAGATTAAATCCGTCTCTGTGCTAGTGTTTAGAGGGAATATCAGCAGTGTGTGTTATTAAAGCTCACAGCTACACCTCTCCACGTCTTTATTAGTGTTTAGGGATGTAGTGTGTGTGTGTATGAATATTTAAGGAAGCTTGTTGTTGTTGATGATCACACACTGGTGTAAATTAAATCTGATAATGAAAAGCTGAAGGTACTGTATGAATCACAATAGAAGCCCTCGAGCTTGAGCACCTGATTAAATCCTTCTGCAGCTCCGGGGAAATTTTCCGCCAATTCAGTAATGACGTTTAACACAATTTCTGTTAATTAATTTTATGCTCCAGTGAAGAGAAAACTCGCTGTCAGCTCGGCTTTGTTGTGTGTTTTAGATCCGATTCAAACATTTATGTGATGAGTTTATCTCCATGAGAGAGTGTGTATGTGTGTGTTTTTAAAAGAAACAAGGTCTAGGAGTTTACTAGATTCACTTTCGTGCACAATGATGATCTTTTGTCATTCGTGCTCACGCTGATCACGCGACTTAATGAACGTCTTTAAACTCTGCAAATATTTAATGAAGAAATAATTACAAGGCAGTTCAGGAGCTAATGAATCTTTTTTCACAAGCTCAGTTCAAATCATCTTGCACACTGAGTCACACACACACACACACACACACACACACACACACACACACACACACACACAATGTCAAGTTGATCTCACAAGGTACAAAAGCTGAATAATTTAGAAATAGTTGGACAAACAAGTCTAAAGAGTAGAACTGTAGCTCAGGCTCGGAGATCACTCCCTTGAGGCCCAAATAGTTCCATTTCCCCGTCTCTAACGCATGTAATGGAGCTTAATGCCTCATAAAGGAGTTCACTCGGGTAAGTTCGAGCTAAAATCACTACGAGGTTCAGAACACGGCGTCTCCAGGAATGAGGAGCTTAATGAGTTTTATCATCTTTATCATCTCTTCACTACCCGACACACTGGACCCACTACAGTTTGCATACCGTCAGAACCGCTCCACAGACGATGCAATCTCTCATCTCCTCCACACATCACTCACTCACTTGGACACTAGGAAAGGGAATT
>JAQMYL010000004.1:2453501-2465660 GCA_030014365.1 Clarias pachynema | reverse complement strand
ATTCACCATCAAACACCAACATTCGCCACCAAACACCAACATTCGCCACCAAACACCAACATTCACCATCAAACACCTACATTCACCATCAAACACCAACATTCGCCACCAAACACCAACATTCACCATCAAACACCAACATTCACCATCAAACACCAACATTCGCCACCAAACACCATCACTCTCAATCATACAGAAACATTCTTTCATTAAACACCAACATTCACCATCAAACACCAACATTCACCACCAAACACCATCATTCTCAATCATACAGAAACATTATTTCATTAAACACCAACATTCACCATCAAACACCAACATTCGCCACCAAACACCAACATTCACCATCAAACAACTACATTCACCACCAAACACCATCATTCTCAATCATACAGAAACATTCTTTCATTAAACACCTACATTCACCATCAAACACCTACAGTCACCATCAAACACCAACATTCGCCACCAAACACCAACATTCACCATCAAACACCAACATTCGCCACCAAACACCAACATTCACCATCAAACACCTACATTCACCACCAAACACCATCATTCTCAATCATACAGAAACATTCTTTCAGTAAACACCTACATTCACCATCAAACACCAACATTCACCATCAAACACCAACATTTGCCACCAAACACCATCATTCTCAAACATACAGAAACATTCTTTCATTAAACACCAACATTCACCATCAAACACCAACATTCGCCATCAAACACCAACATTCGCCATCAAACACCATCATTCTCAATCATACAGAAACATTCTTTCATTAAACACCAACATTAACCATCAAACACCACAGTCTCCATCACTCATAAACATTTATTCACAAACACCAACAATCTCCATCACACAAACATTCATCATCAAACACCAACATTCACCATCAAAAACAAACATTTCCCAAACATTGAACATTCATGTTTAAAGGTGTTGATGGTTATAAATGAACAATTTTTTTGGTTACTAGTAATAATTGTTCAGGTGTTTAAGACATTAAACCCTACGGCACAAAGACACTATGCAGGTGGGCTCAAGTAAAAGTGAGAGGCTTGGATTGAATAAATGACACTAGTGACACTACATAATAATTAAAATTCCTGAATTATTCACATACTCCATTCATATTTAATGCCTGATTAAAGTAAGACATGTTTGGAGCTGACACTTAAGAGAAGCTCCTTTAACCCAGTGTGAGAGTTTTTTTTAACAAGGCTGGTGTTTATTTCTTGGCTCAACAATGTTTGTGTTCTCTGTATTAGTTTGTTGGAGGTGTTCGATTCGTCATAATTTCCTCTCAGAATGACGGTTTCTTTTTAGACTAAGTTCAGCTGCTAATTAAAGGCTTAATTAGCTTTTAGACAGCTAATTGATCTGACAATTACACACAGACAGTGAGTGAGTGAGGCGTCAGTGCTCTCAGAGGACACGAGCTGAAGTGTTAGAGTCAGATGTCAAGTTAGTGTCAGTGTGACAGAAGAGACGGAGAAGAGACACCCAAACATCACACACAGCACACGCACACTCTACTCGCTCCATCGTTCTGGGGGTTGGTAATCCCTGTTTGTTTTTTTCAGTTTTATCTTTGTGCCTCAAGAACATCAACAATACTTGAAAAAAAAAATGGAATGAGATAAAGAGGAGATGCGGTTCTTGTGAAGACAGCACTACAGGATCAGAATCTACAGTGAGTTAACAACATACACTTCTTGTCACAAATTTGACCCACTTATAATTACAGACAAGTGCTAACTTTACTACACTTATTAGAGATCTGCCTTACGCATAGTGTTAGCACACAAAGGGCCTGAGAAGGCTAATGTTTCACAGAGAATAATGCTAGTTGACAGGAAAAGTTGTTTTAATTTAAGAATGTTGTGTTTGATGGAAAATGTTGGTGTTTTATGGTGAATGTTGATGGTTGACTGTGAATGTTGGTGTTCAATAATAAATGTTGGTGTTTAATGAAGAATATTGGTGTTTGACGGTGCATGTGTTTATGGTTAATGTTTTTATTAGATTTTAAATATCCAAAGTTCATTGGAATGGTAGAAACTTTGTGTTGTATCTGATTAAAACACTGGACAAACACCAGTCCTTTGCTGTCCTTTATTTCATCAAGTTTAGGATACTTGAATAGTTCACATATGGCTCATTGAATTACATGAAGCAAATTCACAAGATGTAAATGGACAGATGATAAGAAATGGACAGGATTAACAGGATGAATAGAATGAACAGAATAAACAGGATGTACAGGATGGTCTTTTGTCATGAATGCATCCTAAGAGCTGGACTCAAAGGATATGGTTGAGTGTCCACTCAACCACCCACACCTCACCAAGACAAAAAGAACAAAGGAAGGAAGGAAGGAATCTTGGCGTTCAATGGTGAATGTTGCTGTTTGATGGTGAATGTTGGCGTTTAATGTAGAGTGTTGGTGTTTGACGGAAAATGTTAGTATCTTGTCATGAATGTTGGTGTTTGTGAAAGTTTGATTGAGGAAGTCAGTGTTTTAAAGTGTTGGTACTGTAGTTGTAATTGTTGGTGTTTGATGAAAAATGTTGATGTTTGCTCAAGATTGTTTGGTGCTTGATGGTCAGTGTTGGTGTTTAATGATTAATGGTGGTGTTTGATAATGAATGTTGATGTTTATTGGAGAATATTGATGTTTGATGGTGAATATTTGTGTTTGATGGACCATTTTGGTTTTTAATGTTGAATATTGGTATTTTGTGGTTGACAGTTGATGGTGAATTGTGATGTTTGATGGTGAATGTTGGTGTTTAATAGAGATTGTTGGTGTTTGATGGTGAATGTTGGTGTTTAATGGAGAGCGTTGGTGTTTGATGGTGAATGTTTGAGTTTGATGGTGAATATTTGTGTTTGATTAAGAATGTTGGTGTTTGCGAATGTTGATGTTTCACTGAAAAAGTCAGTGTTTGAAGGTAAGCGTTGGTGGTTGTAATTGTTTGTTTTTGCTGGTGATTGTTGGTCTTCTAAGTTGATGATAAACAATAAGTTTTAAAAAAATAGTGTAAAATAATTTCTCCTTTGATTACTATGACAAATTAAAATCCTGAATTTTCTTTGTCAGATTAAAAGTTTGTCCTCTAAGATTTAAGACCAAGCAAGGAAGCTCTTCAGGTCATAAATCAGGCGTAATGAAAAATCCTCATTAGACAGTCTGAGCAAAGACAGGACACACACACACACACACACACACACACTACTGCCCTTAGACACAAAATCACCAATCACTCTGTAATGAACCACACTGTGATTAATCACAGTAATTAATAAATCACACTGTAATTAAATGACAATATTCATATAGTAATTAATCATACAATACACATCATAAAGAATCATTCATCACACTGCAATTAATCACACTGAACATTTAATCACACTGTAATTAAATTAAACAGTTAATCAGTCAAATACTTAATTATACAAATAATTCACACTATTTACTCACACCAGCTACTCAATCACATTCACCCTAATTACTCACTCTCTAAATAATCAACCACAAACTGTATAATCAATAGCTCTGTAACGACTCTAACTGTAATTCATTAAACTAATCAATGAATCACGCTAAGGAATCAATAATACTAAAATTATTCACACTAACTAATCACACTATAATAAATCCTGCTGTGATTCATTAATATAACTTTTCTCCATTATATTTCAATTTCTTAATCATGCTGCAATTAATTGCTCTGTAGTTAATCTAATATAGAATTTACCCTAAATTAACCACTGGATTAGTATTGTAGACCAGTAGATATTTAATCTCTCTCTCTCTCTCACACACAGGAAACGATAGAACTGTAGAGCAGAGCGATTGATGATGAATTTAAATGAAAACATCAAACTGACAGAAAACCAATAGGATGAAACAGAGAACGTTCATTAAATAAAAGTGCGCGCGCGCACACACACACACACACACACACACATATAAAAGCACATACCTAGTTTGGGCAGCGGATATGTGATTTTGAAGTAATCCTGATAGAAGTTGAGGAGGCTCTTGGTGATGTGCAGGACATAATCTCCGGATCCACTCTGAATGGCATCAGGCCGCGCAAACAGCCTTACCTACACACACACACACAAAATGAGGTTAAGTCATATTAATCTTATGTTCGGTTAGTTAATAGAAATTGTGGAAAAAGTTTGTTTATTAGATTTGTACGAATTAAACACTGATATAAATGTCAGGACATTTCTTGTTGTTCAGTTGAACTGATGAAGCTCCCGAGTAAGAAGAGGAAAACATCTTTAAGATCAGAACTCATCAGTCACCCGGACAAAGCGCAGCTACTGTTCCTATTTCTATAGTGAAATTATTTTAAAGTACAATACACTGTAAGTCTGATCTGCTGGCTGCCTTTAATGCACCTTCACTGTGGACTTCACTGGAGAAGACATGAATCGGATCTAATCTGATCTGAATGAAGAAGTCAGTAAAGGCACCTTGCCTTTACTTGCCATGTCTCTGTAACAATTTAATTCATTTAAATTCATTGAACTAAACCGACTAGTAACTGAATCCCCGGAACAGAAGAAGCGACTCGACTGATACCAGAGAGACACATCCAGGTCACTGATCTTCAGGAGATCTTTCCCCATAAGCACCTTCATTCTCATTTCCTCTAAAATCTCTAAAACCGTCTGCTCCTCTCTCACAGCTCTGGTGTGTTTGCTTTGATGGTGTTTGACTTTAAATCTCGCAGCATTTTGCCACTGAACAGAGAGAGAAAGAAACAAATAGAGAAGGAGAGTGAAAGAATACGAGGTGTCACACGTTCCCTCTGTAAAACTGATGGTTCTGTTCGATTGGCTGAGGGCTAATGCACGACTGTTTCTGCACCACCATCAATCCCGCCAGAATGAACGCTTTCATCTCACTCTCTCTCAGAAGGCAAAGAAAAAGACATTGTTTCACAGCACCTCCTACATCACAGTTCAATTCTATATGAATTTAATTCTTTACAAATATTCCTGGTTTAATGGCTGTAGGAGGTGAAGTGATAAAAGCCCCACACAGAATGCAAATTAATTCAGGATTATTCAGCCTTGGGGAGAGTTAATTAGTCATGAGTTTCCATATGCTGGTCATTTTCCTTTTTTTCCTCTCTTTTTTGTCTCAGGACTCTAATGGAGTTAATTGGACTGGAATTGACCGGCTCTGAGTCTGTTATCGACTGGAGGATAATGACACCAGACGAAGCTCAGAGGATCTGCACAGCTCGCAGCTCACGGACGAGTGGAACAGAATGAAGGGTTTTAAAAACTGGCTGAGTCACCAATCAAACCACCCCCAACCCCCCTGCCACACACACACACACACACACACAGGAAGAGAGAATCCCTCAGGACTCTGATTCACGCAAGCTGCCGTGACACAGACTGGAAGGAAACAGCGAAAGACCTTGGATCTGTAAATATTTCTGCTCCTCCACTAAAAGTAAAAACCAGAGACACATATTTCTATGGCAGTAGTCTGTCCACTTACTGCTTCTACACCTTTATGCCATATCGCATCACATGTGTAAATATCTTCACGATTAAAGCTCTGACTGTAGAAGGTTTAGATGTGTTTTTATTCAAATCTTTTATCCTAAAACCCCATGCCCTTCATTGTTTCAGTGAATATCTGCTCTAACTCACACTGTTTAACCTCATGGAGGGTGGGTTAATGAGCCGATGAGTTGTTTCTATGTGTGTTAGAAAAAGGGGAAGACTTAAGATGTGCAGAGCAGCATCAGCACTCCAGACACAGGCAATGTTCTATTTACGACCTGGGGTAATAATAAAAACAATTAGTAGGATACAGCACCTGTTACATTTACTGTTACTGTTCCAGTCCCAGTTAGTTACCATTTCTGTTTTATTTACTGTTGCAATTACCGTTATTGTTGAATGAAGACACTGATAGTGTTACAGGTACTGTTGCTGTTTCTGTTAAAAGTACTGTTACTCTTACTATCACTGTTACTCTTGTTAATGTAACTATTACCATTTGTCATGGGTGTCCCCTAGAGGGTGCTGTGCACCCCTGGAATTTTTATTATTATTATTATTATTTTTTTTACATTTAAGCACTTTTAAGTTCAGTTCCTACCTTTCCTTCTTTGCTCTTTGAATTCACAGTTTAGTTGTATATATAAGTCCTTATTGTTGTAAGTTGTGTATTGTCATGTTTTAAGTAGTCTTCTTTAAACCTTTCACTTTTGCCAGTGTGAGTCACATTGAGTTGTCACAGAGCTAAGCCCTTTGGTACCTGTACTAAGCTCTACTGTTTTATAATTCTGCCATGCTATGTCAATCATGTCATACTGACCCAGAAACATGTCATCCTATGCCTAAATCATGTCCTGTTTTGCCTGTGTCTTGTACAGTCAAACAGAGGAGGACAAGCAAGCTTCTAATCTGGGTTTGTAGGAGCTCCAGCAGGAAGGGTTGTTGCTTGCCATCCAGGTGGCCTAGCTCCAGGTGGAGGTCAATAGGGACCCCCAAAATATGTCCCAATTAGAGAATTAAAATTATTTTTTTCTCAATTAAGCACTCCTCGTCCAGAGTAATGACATTTTGTCCTGGAACCCTGTTGTTTCAGAGTTAAACCCTGAACTAAGCTCTTCTCTACTACAATCCTGCCATGTCAGAATCAGTCGCTGCTGACCTTGAATAATACTATGCCTGAGTCATGCCCTGTTTTATGTCCTGCACAGCCATGGCTCATTGCTGCCCTGCTCTTCACCATCTAAGCCATGCATTGCACCAGCATTGTGTCCCACAAAGTCTCTGCCATACTCTGCACCATCTCATCCTAGCCCAGCAGCATCCCTTGATGCCCAGGACAAATTGCAGGCTACACCAACTGTTTTTGAAAACAGTTTGCTTCTCCCACCATCTGGCTTTGAGAGCATCGTGCCTGCAGTTCAAGTTTCTGCATTCCCTAGCTCTAACAACGTCATAGCTGCAGCTTTTTTAATTAGCGGTCGCTCTGCACCTCAGCTCAGCTTTGAGAAAGTTCTGCTGGCCCCACAACCTACTTTTTAAAAATCATCTTTGTTCTGCAACTAAGCTTACACTTTGACCTGAAGTTGCTAGGCACCACTCACCTTTATTGATGCTGTCCTGGTGCTAAGATTCCTTAAGGGCCATAAAGTGGTCTCTTAAGCTCCAAGCTCCATCCCAACTTAAAGCTTAGGCTTACAAAATCATTGTGTCCCAACCGTTCCCCATTTCTGCTTCATGGCTATCATGGCCTCTGAGTCTTAGCCATAGCTAAGTGTTGTCCCAACTGAAAGCCCTTTTCCAGTTCCCCACCTAAGTCCTGTCCATGTTTTATGTCCATGTCTCAACTAATTCATACATGCTACAGTAGGTCCATGCCAAGTGCTGGTCTAGTTCCAGTTTTTATGCTAAGTATCACCTAGTCATTTAATTAAGCTTTGTTACAGACTCCACGTCAAGCACCACCCAGCATGCATGTCCTGTATCACCGCTTCAGCCTTAGAGAAAGAAAGCTGCCCTGGTGCACTATTATGGTCTCACTGTTATGGTGAGCATTACTGACAGTGTTAACATTATTGTTATTGTTGCCAATACTGTTACAATTATTGTTACAGTGACTGTTACAGTCATGAACAGGTTCTAAGATAATGTAGACCTGCAACAGTCTGGCTCCTGCATGAGAAAATGAAGAAAAGCTGAGAAAATATAAATAAACTGGAGGAAGTGATGAGGAGAAAAGCAAAGTGAGGATAAATACATTTTTATGGTTACGCTTCTGCTGCTGTCACCTTAAAAACGCCTTTTTAATCGAGCTGCCTTTTTATCCTGAAATGGAGATTATAATAGTGGCGTTTTACACTGCTTAAAAAGCGCAATATTCTCTCCCACTGTGTGTGTGTGTGTGTGTGTGTGTGTGTCAGTGCCTGCTCTAGCGGTGAGCTGTGTTCGGGTTGTTAGCACACCCAGAGGAGAGATAATAGCACACAGCATGTGGCGGAAATGAGGAAATAAATAAATTCCTTTTGTGTTTTGTTTTTTTTTCCCCCCAGTATCACTCTACCGGTGATGGGATCCTCATCTTATCATGAGTCATTAAAAACAAAGATCCCTCACATAAGCAGTTCACTTGCTTATTAAAGACAGAGACGAGTGAGTGTAGATGTGGACATTATGCATGAGCAACTTGCTCTGATTTCAGCATCTACAAGGTTTACGTTTATTACTGCGTCGTAAACATAAAACACATGAAAACGTCCGTGTAAAGTGTCGGCGAAGAAAACAGCAGAGTCAGTGGCGTCCTCTCTCCAATACAAGTGTTGGGTTTTTAAATGGAGGCCGGTAAATCTCCATACTCTAGTGTCTTTTAATGGGGCCATGTGTTAGACTCACCATCACTCCACTATGTGTCGTTGTCTGCCTGGAGCCGAAGTCACACACAGCCCACGAAACATAATAAGTGGACATCCGAGGCGTCCTGGAGAATCGATTGGTGATCCAGCCATCCTCGTCCAGCCTGGACGACTCGATGGGCATGTTGGAGATGGACTGGAAGGAAGCGTCATGTCTCAGTGTCACACTGAAGGTGGCTTTATAGACAGGCTCGTCAAAACACGGGAAAGCTTTCCTTGCATGAGTCGGAGAGAACTGAGTCACAGCAGTGTACCTGCACAGACAGAAAGGAGATTAAACCAAAAAAAAAGATGATGAGGGAACAAAAAGGACAGAGAAGCAGTTTTGAAAGTGTACCATCATAAAAAAATTGGTCACACAGAGACCCTCCTGATTGGCAAGAAAAATGTCCAAAATTGAATATAAACAGCATTATAGTTTCAGCAAATCCTGCGTGTGTGTGTGTGTGTGTGTGTGTGTGTGTGTGTGTGTGTGTGTGTGTATGTGTGTGTGACAGAATAACTTAACACCACTAAACACTCTTTCAAAATGCTGGATTTGCATGGTTTTTGTTAGTCCAGTGCATTCTCTTCTAAAGAAAATGTGAATATCTTACACCTCCCTCTTTATTAATTCACAATTGTGTGCATAAAATGTTTATTCCAGACATTAATTCAACGCCAGGTAGTGAGTGGATCAATGTCTCTCTGGGACAGGACAGGACAGGACAGGACAGTAAAAGGACAAGGGCAGGGTGGGAGTGGGCTGGATTGTTAAAGTGAAGATTTGCTTTATGAAGAAATAATTTTTTTTATAAAAATAAAGAATTTTTTATTAAAAGAAGACTTTTTCACAACGACCACGCATCCTCCCCTTATGCCCGCATTGGGCTCTTCCCCATACTTCCCTCTGCACTGGTAAGCCTCACTCCGCCCATACATAACAGCAATATATTTCATTCAGCTGCATTTTCTCTGATGTCTAATGACGGTCATGAAATTATCATTTTATTAACAGTATGATATGTACAGTATGTATAGTATTTAATATTGTTCTTAGTTCGTCCATATTTTTGGACTGAATATAAAACAAACCTCTTTTTTTTTATATATAATCATAACATATAGTGGTTAGATCAAACTGACAGTATTAATGTTTGCATTCTCAGTATTAAATCCTCTCTCTGAATACGGCCCTGTGTGAATAAAAAAGGAATAAAATCCGACGGGTTTATTTAGCGTTCACGCCATAACTTATTACACAGGATATAAAAATCAAGCGTGGGCTCTAAGGCTCAGCGTGGAGAGAATATTACATGGACGTAGAAATATGTTCACAAGCCCAACAAGTCGGGCTTAAAATTAATATAGTGACACTTGTTGTTTTACATCTTAAACTTGTTCATAGAAATATATACAACGTATCATTTTCCATCAGAGCTGCAGCACAAGAAAAGAATTTTCCGGATGTTTAGTGGACAGAGCATCCTGTACAAATGCAGTTACTGATATTTTTATCCGGTTACAAACTGCTGCCATATGGAGAACTGGGAGCTGAACGGAGGAGTGTCAGTGCACACACACACACACACACACACACATGCACACGCACACACACACTGAATGAGTGATGAGCAGGAGGTGAATCTGCACAGACAGGCGTAGCAGCACAGCAGCTAAATGTGTGATGGAGATACGCGTTAGTGCTCTGCACAGTTAAAGTGAATAGTGAGTGTGAGTAAAGGTGGTGTTTACAAGCAGGAGATTCAGCTCATGGATGGACATCAGGGTGTCTGATCAGCATTGTGTGAAGGATAGAAGTGAAGAACTGTGTAGAATCAAGACACTGGTAGAATTAAACCAATAGTCCAGTCTTACTAGTTTCACGTGTCTGATCCACATGGGGGAAAGAATGATAATTAAGTTTTTATATGTATATATTTTGTATGCAATGTGATATATAATTTCCACACTTCTATCTCCATTTAGTTTTCATCAGCGACTTAGGTTGTTTTTCATGGGCATGAGTAATACATTTCATTGTGTCTGCATCAAGACCATGGTGCACAAACTTTTGACTGGTATAAAATGTTAAAATAATAATATTTAAATACATTTATTTAAAACTATAAGAGTCAATATAACACTGTGAATTTTGCTTCTATTGGCTTTTAAGAGAAATGAAAGAGTGTTAAACAGCTGCAGTGCGTGTATGTGTACAGCTGCACACTGCAGGTGTTCATTCACTCGTCACGGGGTAAATCATGTTCCCACGCTGAGCTGTGAGTGCATGCTGGAGTAAACGCTGAAAGTGGGGTTACCTTCTCTCACCGTGCAGCATGTAGGAGGTGTGGTAAAACCCCAGAAACTGGTTCTGGATCTGAGCCTGGAAAGTCACGTAGATCTTATACGTTCTGAAGGGTTTCATTTCCCGGTGCAGCGCGATGACATACAGCTGGTTGTGCGGGTAGCGGAAGTGCCGGTGGATCCTCATGGCGCCTGGTTTCTTATTATCTGAGTACACAGCCACCTTCTCGATGTGCAGCTTGTCAGCGTGCAGTACGACAAACTTGGTGGCATTCAAACATTCGAGCTCGATGCTCACCTCCCCAGAGAAGGTGAAGTTGTGCATGTAGACGGAGAGCTGGAGGTCATAGTGACGTGGCCTCACTGCTGTCGGTAAGCGTAAATGCCGCCACGGCTGCATGTCCACACCTTTTTGTTCACTACCTCTTTCTCGTGAGTGATTGGAGCCGGTACTAGGTGAAACCACGATCTCATTACCGCTGCCGCATTTCTCAAAGCTGACGGCCAGCGTCACGGCGACAGCCGACACCACCACGAGCGTGAGGATGGAGACAGCGAATGCCAGCATGAGCCTCTTGTGCACGGTGACGTGGCGCTCAGGGGTCCGAGGACGCACCACCACACTGTCAGCCCAGCGGTCAGACACCGCACGACCGTTCCGCACACTCAACTCCTCGATCCCCATTGCCGGTTTAACTCGCTGCAAACAAGCAGAGGAAATGTTCTGAGCTTTATCAGCATGAGAATTTAAAAATCTTCTTTTTCAGATTTAACACACTGAATTAATTATTCCTGATATATCTGACGTACAGAAATAAAACACATTTAGGACTGAATGACTACATACAGTATTGAACTAAAGTGCCCACTAAAGTGTTGATTAATCACAGCTTGTGTTAAGTGTAACAAAACTACAGTATCATTTGGCTAGCGTTCCTTCTGTAAAGCATAACATCATTTATCTCTGATATCAAACTTTCTCAGAAAGTTAATGTCGGCTACCTTGGGAACATTTTATTAGGCTTCCAAACATGGCTAATTGCAGGTTTGCATTTCATTTATAGCTTTGCTATGCCTGCTAGTATGCATTTCTCAGGACTGCGGACATGAGTGTTTTCAAACCTCTTTTCCGAGTAAGCATTATGTTACTACAGTATATACAGCTTACTTTACAATGACTTGTATACAAAGTGAATTGAATGACAGAGTTGTTCAGAATTATTGAATACTTTTCTCATTCAAACTACATTAGTAAAAAGTTGTATTTCAAGTCAAATCAGAACTTTTGATTGGGAAGAATAACAGAACACAGTTATGAGATTAGGGCGGCACGGTGGTGTAGTGGTTAGCACTGTCGCCTTGCACCTCCAGGGGTCCGGGTTCGATTCCCCGGCCAGGCTC
>JAQMYL010000004.1:2441906-2453401 GCA_030014365.1 Clarias pachynema | reverse complement strand
TGTGTGAATGAGTGTGTGAATGTGCGTATGAGTGTGTGCCCTGCGATGGATTGGCACCCTGTCCAGGGTGTACCCCGTCTTGTGCCCGAAAGCCTCCTGGGATAGGCCCCAGGCCCCCCGCGACCCTGATCAAGGATAAAGCGGTATAGAAGATGAATGAATGAATGAGTTATGAGATTAAATCCTCCTTTTATTCCTCTGAGCCACCTCAGACGAGATCATCATTCACAGACGTACTTCTTTTTTTTTTTCTTCTTTTTTTATTTTTATATATATTGTATATATTTTGGGCAAAAAAAAAAAAAATGAACAAATCAATCGTCAATTGGTTTAGTCCTGGTTTGACTTGAATGCCCCATGTATACTGTAGTTACAGCACATTCTGCAGATGCTACATCACTGTTATCACAATAACTAAACTTTTAAACACAACGCTTCTAAATTCTACAGCAATTTGGTGCATTTGCAGAACAACTACATTGTATTGAATATTGGAAAATCAAACACTTCACAAATTTATTGCAGAAATAAATAAGTCTAGGGTTGTGAGATGTACTTTATATCAACTAGATATAAAGATTAAAAGGTTGTAAAAGGTTATCTAACAGCCCTACTTGGTCTGCCTTCATTAAAATCATTATGATAATGTAATGTTTTTGGATATTTCTAAAGTTCTCTAAACAATAACTGTGAAGAAAGGACAAATGGCAATGAGAGGAAGATTCACAAGGTGCAGAGATGATGATGATCATGATGATTAAGAGTGAGGAGGAATTTTTTGTAAGTCACTCTGGATAAGAGCGTCTGCCAAATGCCTAAATATAAATGTAGGAGACCTACAGTAGATCTTGTTAAGAACCATAGATTCTGATTGAACAAATCCTACATTGATCCTGTGGTCAGACCAGGATAGAAGCTGGTAGATTGCAGCCAATCCTACCACATGTCTATAGTATAGGAATGTTTTATTAAAACCATCAGAGAAGAAACATGTTCTATGAGGGTATCTGACTGAACTTATTTTAAGCAAAGCCTTCAGAAACTTAGGATTTCACCAGTTCCTGGGTACTGGTTTGAAACTTGTGCTCAAATTTATGCTAGCACATTTGTACATTCTTATTTTGGTATTTTGGACCTTTACACAGCTATGGATAAAGTTTAATTTAGCAAATAATTCAAATATTTTGCAGTGTTGTCTTAGGTCTAACTCTGGCAGCTTTTGCTATGTTCACATTTCAGCTGAGACTGTCTGCTAATAAACTGTCAACGGTTTTAATAAATAAATAAATAAATAAATAAATAAAGGGGGAAAAAAGCTATACAGTTCACATCACCTGTTAAGGAGCAACTGCATGATTTCTATACAAGCATCGGATTTAGATTAATCTGTTTTCCCTTTAAGAGAAATTTGTAGCATGCCAGAAAACTCGAATACCAATATGTCCTTCTAAAAGCATCTGTATATTTCAGTACTGATGTTACACTAATACAAACCAAAGATCAAAGAACAACAAAATAAAGTGCTATTGTAATTTCATGAAATGTTGTACTGCTTAAATGTCTTTGCTGTTTTGTGTCATGACTTTTCTGCATTTTAGAAAATGGTTTCAAGCACACCAAAGAATGATGTCGCTATTCCCTCCATCCAATTCTGCCTTTCTGAATCCCATAGAGGAATTATTTTCCTTGTGGAAGTTAAAGTTTTATGACCAACAGCCACATGACCAGATGTTTCTCCTGGATGCAATGAATTCAATGTACCTGGACATTGCAGTGGAGAGCTGCCAGGGGTAGATCCAGCTTAATAAAGGTTTTACTAAAGATTGCAGTTTACGCATGCAGAGTGTATATGCTGTATATAGAGTGCATATGTACCAATCAGCCATAACTTTAAAACCATTTACATGGCAGTTTGGGGCATAACGCTGTTTAGCCTAATCTGGAAGTGTGCTGTGGTCTCTAGTACTTGGAACATTAGCTGTGGATCGATTGTGTGTTGTGGGTTGCCGAGTGGGACCTCCATGGATTTGACTCATTTGTCCAGAGCATCCCATGGGGGCTCAATCTGATTGGGATCTGGGGAGTTTGGTAACTGCATCAACAACCTTGAACTCTTTACCTGCTGGGCCCCATGTGTGATGGGCTGCGATTCACTGTGTGTTCCGGTACTTTTTTTTAGCAAAGCCAGTATTGACTTTTTTGATAATTTGACCTGCACTGGCTTTTTTGTGGGATCAGACCAGATAGGCTAGTCTTTCCTCCTGTGGGCATTGGTGAGCCTTGGGTGCCCATAATTCTATTACCAGTTTACTGGTGTATAATTAATTTTCAGTGTTATTCTGTTGACCACATGCTGGTGTTAATGTCGTGGCTGATAGTACCCGGTGTATATACAGTAGTTCTGGTAAATAGATCCAGCATACTAACTCATTACTGAATATTTTTCTGTGCAACAAAACTATCAACAAAAATAATTAAATCAATGAAAGACACTGGTACACATAGTTTTGGATGGCATGGTGGCGTAGTGGTTAGCACTGTGGTCTGACACCTCCAGGATCGGGGTTCGACTCCCGCTTTGGGTCTGTGTGCATGAAGTTCTTTCCATGCTTGGTGGTTTCTCTCTAGGTACTTTGGGTTTCCTCCCACAGTCCAAAGACATGTAGATTAGGCTAACTGGCTTTTCTGAATTGTCCATGGTGTGTGTGTGTGTGTGCCCTGCAATTGATTGACACCCTTCCCAAAGTGCCCTAAATCTCCTGAGAGATAGGGTCAAGGCCCCCACAGTTTTGTCCACAGAATAAGTGGTAGAGATGATGAATGGATATACAGTACATCGTTTTGTTGCTGTGTTTCTGATATGAGTGACAATATAACCAGTTTGACAGCAAAATGTGATAAATGCCGTTTTCATACTTTAAATAACTTTTGTTAATTATATATATGAGTTATATATAATATATAATAAAACATTAAAAAGATATAACCTTGTTTTTGAAGTTTTAAACCTCCATGTTTTCAGCAAATTCAGGATGACAAACAGCAGCCACAACTTCACGCAAAAGTAGACACCTCGTAAGAAACCAATTACATTAGATTTTTTTTCTTGGTTCCTGTATTTTTGAAACAAAATTAATTAGGTAAATAATGTTACAACACTTAAAATAGACATGAGTGATTTATGTACAGACTTGAGATACACGTGCGCAAGAAGCTAATGTACACATGCATGTTTCAAAGCTGTCAGATTCACTTTGTCTGGTTTGGCCTGCTCTATCCTGGGATGTTATAAGACACACAGCGGGTCAGTTAATGCACAAATGGATGGCATACACAGTATACCTGTACTATGACAGGGAGCTGTAGTCATGTACCAAAGTGAAACTGAAACTGGTAGAGGAAGAGGCTGAAGATTTTGTAAACTGAAGTATTTGTATTGTTCATAATATTTCTCATGATCTTTAACGATCGTGGTAAAAAGGTTTTGTGTGCAACAAACCTCAACACTTCTTTCTTCATTTAATTTGTTACCACCACTTAGTTTTTGACCAATTACAAAATCAAAATCAAATCATAAGTTTGGAATATTTTTACTTAAATTTCTAACAACACATTAAGGACACTGCATTAAATTGCATTACTGATATAAACTATTTCTTATTTCTTATTTGTTACTTAAAGAACAGTGTTCCATGTACAAATTTGGAATTTTATCTCAATTTGCTGTCATATGATCATATGTTCATATGATCTTGGTGAAATTTAGTAGTCCTTGAGACATGTAGAGAGCATTTAGTTTAGCATTTAATCTAATTAAATAATTAGAGAAGGAAAACAAATCATCATTTGTGGTGCTGTTATAGTAAAATATTTAAAAAATAATCTGAAAATAATCTGGTTTATTTTCCAATAAAATGCCATCACCAAGTGTTTTATTTCTTTATCACAGAAACGTTGCAACAGTTTAAATGAATATTTCATTATAAAATAAAGTGTCTTATTTACACTGTTATAGAAAAGTCACCATTTGGATTTAAATAAGCCTTTCCTTGAATAATTACAGCAGTGATTAATATGATTCATTTGGATACATTTTTTTTTTTAACCCTAACTGATACGGTGAGGAGCTTCTTATGTCTTAAACAACCATGTCGACAATGTGTCCCATGGTCAAGGAAAAGATGTAACTGTGGGTAGGGTCAAATTATTGGCTGATGTCAAGCAAATAAATTAACTAAGGACATGCTGAAATGACAGAAATAAGGTTAAGAACTGTCCAACACATTATAAAAAGCTGAAGGGATAATGTTGAACTGTCAGTTTCATGGAAAAAATTGTATTTGACAAAAAATAGCCTCAGGTCTAGGCTCAGCAATGTTATGTGGCAAGAAAAAAGTCAGCTGACAACCTGAATGTACCAGGTACATATCACCAGACACACCATACATATCGCATATCATACCAGAACTCAAATAGTGAAAGAGTGGTTCTGGGAGCATGAGGAATCATTTAAACATGTAAATTGGGCAACACAGTATGTGAACAAAATATTAGCATGTATGAGTTATTAATTAGTTAATTAATTTGTATACATCTAGCGGTAAGTTAGTCATTAAATCATCAGCTAATAAAAAATTATGTATGGAGCTGTTAGAGTAAGAAAAAAAAATCTGAAATTGATTTCATTTTCTGTAACTATATATATTCAATTTAATGTCAATTCAATTTTATTTGCATATGTGTTTTAACAATGGTCATTGTTCCAACGCAGCTTTACAGAATCCAACAATTATGGAAATGTGTATGAAATATGTGGGGAAAAAATTGGAAACAGAAAAGAGTAATATTTCTCTTCAGTTATCAGAAATCACTTTATAGTCACATTTCATACTTTGGAATGTCCATGAAACAAGTTAGTTCCTGTTCCCACTCACCTTGTAGCAGCTATAAACAGACGCTCCCTCGGCAGTCCCTCTTTATTCTCTCTCATAAAGTTTCTTTTTCACTAAAGAACACTCCGTTAATAGAAACACTGATCATCCGTGAATGACTCCCGTACGGTCTTCTGCGCTCCTCTGTGCTAAGCCCCTGACTGATCCCCACACTGGCTCCTTCTTTGTGCCCATGCTGGGGCTGCGGGTCCGAGCGGAGGCAGTGTCCAGCAGGGGCTCGGAGTGTCCCTCTGCAGATGGAGCCTGAAGAGCCGCTGACAGTCGGAAGATGTTCCGTGCTACAGAGCTCCATGTGCCGGAATCTCACACACACATGCCGAACATCTCCGGAGTCTCGTGCTGTAAAGTGTCTCTCTCTCATACACACACACACACACACACACACACACACTGAGAGATCCTAAAAAAGGAGATGTCCCAGACTGATCCAGACACAGATCTACCCCTGGATGTGTGTAGATCAGACTGAAGTCTCACCACACATCAGCCCGCTCCTAAAGCTCGCATCCTCCCCCAGTGCAGCGCGCCTCCGAGCGCCTCCAGCATCAGCACCGGGTCCTTTATCAGCGCGCGCACACACACACACACAAACACAAACACACACATACAGCGCTCACTACTGAATTAACGTCCGATCCAGAGACACTGCACTGCGCGACTGTGCTTCACATCAACCGGAAATTAGGGTTTGATTCATCTCTCTCTCTCTCTCTCTCTCTCTCTCTCTGTGTGTTTCTAGTGCTCTTCCCAACACAGCTGTTCTCTCTCTCTCTCTCTGCTTGTCTTCCTGCCGCCTTTCTCTCCCTGTTCTAATCCTCTTTTCTTTCTTTCTTTACAGTTTCCTTTCTCTTCCTGATGATTTTTTAACGAAAAAAAATACACTTTAGTGTATTACAAATATATTCGAATATACTTCGATAGTACATTGCAAAAATATTAACAAAACATGTACCGTCAGTTAATATTTAAAAAGTATACTAACATCATGCTTTTAACATTTTTTGGAATTAAACTTTAAACATATATTTTTTGGAAGTATTATAGCACACTTTACAAAAAAAATAAACTAGTTTTAAAATAGAAAATATACTTTGAGTAGTGAAAGGTCAGTGTAATTTTCAAAGCACACTTATTTAATGTTTGTTTTTCATTTTATTTTTGGCATATTTTGAAAAAAAAATGCTCAAAATCATTGTTGTAACAATGTACAGAAAGTATACATTACGATACAAAATGTATATCGTATTTATATTTTTATATATACGGTAGCCTCAGTATATTTTCAGTTAAATTTAAATGTACTTATTCATGCTTATATTTAATGCACTACTCTCTCGTGCGCATTCAGCATTTGTAAATTATCCTAAAATCCTGTAGTGTACTTGTAAGACATCTGCAATACAGTAGTATAGAAGACTGTGTGTACTATATTATATAATAAAGTATATTTTTATTAACCACAAAGCGTACTTTTTTAGCATTTGGAATCGGACAGAAATATAACAGCATGCCACTGCTGCAATAAGAATATACTTATGGTATATTACTCGTGCATTTTTAACAAGGTAAAAACATTTCAGTACAGTGGAACCTTGGATTACGAGCATAATTCGTTCCGGAAGCGGGCTCGTATTGCAAAACACTCGTAAACCAAAGCAAAATTTCCCATAAGAAATAATGGAAATTCTAATTATTCGTTCCACAGCCCCAAAAAATAAATACATAAAAATAATTAACACAAAATATAAAGTAAAAATAGAACAAATTAACCTAAAAAAAAGTAAAAATAAATCCTGACAGATAAGTGTTTCCATTTATGTGCACAGGCGCTGAGTGTGTGTTTTTCTGTCTCTTGCGCTGCCGAGTGTGTGTGTTATGTGTGTGCACGTAATTTGACATCGTGCCGGTTGTATGTGAGTGAAGCACCCCCTCTCTGCTTCACACACACACACATTAAAGGCGAGAGAGAGAGAGAACTGGCACGGTGTCAAATTACGCGTGCACACACATAAAACACACCCAGCAGCGCAAGAGAAAGAAAAACACACACACACACATTAAAGGCAAGAGAGAGAGAGAGAGACAGAGTGAACCAGCACGGTGTCAAATTACGCGTGCGCACACACATAACACACTCCGCAGCGCAAAAACAAACACACACACACACACACACACACGAACATTGATTATACCAGTAAGAGACGAGCACTAAGACCCAGCAGGGGAGATGATTACCCGCAGCGCAAGAGAGAGTAAAACAGTTGGCTCAGTTGTGATCACGTGATGCTCGGCGTCAAATCAAGAAGCGCATGCGTGATACATGATACTCCGTGCTCGTAAACCAAGACAATGCTCGTTTTTCAATTCAAAATTTATTAAAAATCTTTGCGGAACACTCGTAAACCGCGTTACTCGCAATCTGAGGTTTTACTGTACTTATAATACATTAAATATTCTCACGGCGTGTGCATGTGATGGGCGTGTGCGCTCCTCGCTTACTCTGAAGCTCACTAGTTAGCCTCCCCTTGAGATATTCGAAGGAGCAGGGCCGCAGAATTAGGCGCGACTGGTGAACTATCGCCGCTAATGATCCCGGGCTTCACCCCGCGCTATAAAATACAGTGTGTGAGTGCGGCGCGCACGCAAAACGCGGAAGAGTGGCAAACTAGCGGGGCAATGGAATGTGCCCCTGGGACTTTAAAGAGGCGAGTACGCCTTTGATCGCCACGACAAGGACTGCCGGAGCTCCCGTGGCCGCTGAAGAGGAAAAGACCGCAAGGAAGATCACATCACGGCCCCTGTTCCCAGCCAGGGAAAGCCGCCCAGCTGCCGGACGTCAGAGAGGACTCCCGTCTGCGGCCACAACCACATAGAGTTGGGAGGGGCCAGTCCGGCCATCTGCCAGCGCGAGCAGACGGAGGCAGGATCTGTTGTCCACGCGGGCCCACGCTGCCACCCTGCCCGCTGTCCACGGCTCA
Organism: Clarias pachynema; assembly: GCA_030014365.1. NCBI lineage: Eukaryota > Metazoa > Chordata > Actinopteri > Siluriformes > Clariidae > Clarias > Clarias pachynema. The sequence continues at coordinate 2,445,471 of JAQMYL010000004.1, read as the reverse complement.
CCAGCCTGTGCCTGCATTCCAGCGGGGCACTGCCCATCAGAACTGCACGTGCACATGTACCTTCCTTCCCCATCTTTCCATCCTCCCTCTAACCCTTTCCTTCCCCATTAACCTAAATAAATTACCCTTTTTCCTCTAAGACCTCGTGTCCGTGCCTTATTGGTGATGCCCGTGCAACATGGGTCGAACCCGTTACAATATATACTTTGATTTCATTAATTACTATCAATTATGTTAGTACATACACAGCCATATACTTTAAGTGTACTAAGTATACTTGAAGTTGTTCCACTTTAGCACACAAAAATATACTTAATAGACTTAAAATTGTGCTTTTGTACAATTTAATTACAACATAAAGCATTTGGAACAAAATTATTTGTTTCAAAATAGCAAACTTCAAGTATACTAGTCATTAGTCTAGCTATGAGTACACTTGCTACGTGGCATGTTAGGATTTAATATACTTACAGTAGCATGCTTTTTTTTTTTTTTTTTTTTACTTGGGATACACTCAAAAAACATGTATACAGTCGGCCAAAACACTGCTGCTTTTTTATGTTATACATATAATACAGAAAATGTGTGCATCTAAATAACTTGGATCATTAAAACATTTAATTCTAAAAACCACATAAAAGGGCATAAAATTGTATTTAGCAACAATGTAATTCTTTTTAATAAAAATATAAATGCGTAGGCATATTTACAAAAAATGAAACATGGATTGGGAGATAAGAAGCACTAAGTATTATGAAAAATGGTGTTATATGATCCTACTGTATCTGAAAATGAACTTTTTCACCAGATGAGACACTTTTTGGTGCTTTTTAGCACCAATATCATGTTTTGGCCGAGTGGATATAAAAAGTCTATACACTCCTTTTAAAATGTCAGGTTTTTGTGATGTAAAAAAATGAGAAAAAAGTCTTGTGAAGCCATTCTATTGTTGATTTTGATGTATGCTCTGAGTGGTTGCCATGCTGAAATATGAAATTCCTCTTCATCTTCAGCTTTCTAGCAAAAGCCTGAAGGTTTTGTGCCAACATGGTACGGGTTGGACTGGTATTTGGAACTAGTTATAATTCTCTCCACCTTGACTGAAGTCAAGTTCCAGTTGAAGAAAAACAGCCTCAAGCATGATGTTGCCACCATCATGCTTCACTGTATGGTACTCTTTTGGTGATGTGCGCTAAACATACCCTTTGGAATTATGGCCAAAAAGTTCCACCTGAGTTTCATCAGACCATAACATGTTTTCCCACATGCTTTTGGGAGACTTCAAATGTGTTTTTGCAAAATTTAACTGGGCTTGGATGTTTTTCTTCACCCTACTAGAACAGCTGAACTTTATTTAAAGGTTAATCACAGGCACTTTAAATGATGGCAGGAAAATACTGACTCCTATTTAACATAAGTTTATATGTGATTGCTTAATTCTGAACACAGCCTCAAGTTATAGGTCACATTAAAGTTGTGAAATTATTTATCTTGGTCTATTTTTTTTACATCACAAAAATATAAACTGCAGTTCTTTAAGGGTTCTGCTTAAATTATAAATTTAAATGTATAAATTTCCCTCTGGGATTAATAAAAAAATTTATGACATGTGCACAGTTAGGAGTTCTTGGATTTTTCTGTTCTCCTTCTGAAACTCTGAGCATTATATTACTCTGTTATCATGGGCTCTTTGTCACTCCTCAATACTCTTCTGCTGTGATGCTCCTGAGGTGCAAACACACACAAACATGACACACAGTCTATATTGTACTATACCTAATTTCAAGTAATGCATTAAAATGTCAGAGGTATGGGAGGAGATTAATATAGCAAAATATGATGGTAAACATTCATTTCTTTATTCATCATCTATACCGCGTATACTGTACAGGGTCAATGGAGCCTTGAGCCTATTCCAGGAAACTTCAGGAAAAAGGCAGGGTACACTCAGAACAGGGTGCTATTCCATTGCATTTGAAATGAAAATCCACTTTGACTCGACTTAAGCTATCTTAAGCTATTGGTGGAAAAAGTACACTCAATAAGCTAATGTCTCAATTTTTTATTTTTTAAAATTATTTATATAGCACTTTTAACAATGGTTATTGTCTCAAAGCAGCTTCACAAAATTAAAAGAAGATCTATTCTGGAAAATAAACAGCATCTTCTCCATGACATCATTAAATGTCACACGGTTGGAAAAAGTAATACAAGGCGTAGGACCTCTTTTAAATGATCAGCGTGCCTCACCCTCCCTGAGCAGTACACAGAGTATAGAAGGGGGAACACAGTGGCAGCCACTGAAATACCACACTCCTAACACACCTAACACCACTTAGTCATACCCCCTGCTCTTCTTCACTCTGATTCCCCCTTTATCCCTGACTAAAATAAATAAATAAATAAATACATCAATAAATAAATGAAGCAGAACAACTTGCTCTTCTCCATAGTCTGTGTTCTGCCTGTCGTGCTGCTGTCACACTCTCTGTCATCTGTCTATCTAAATGTCTAGGAATCTTGGAAAACCTAGACTTGCACAAAGAGACTGTGCACAATCAAAGCCCAAGACAATGGGATTTAAATAGACAAATTATCAGAGTTAACACAAAACATCCGGACAACATCAAGAAACAAACACACTGATGAGAACAAAGGGGTGGAGACAAAGCGTGGATCAGGACAACACTTGTAATGATGTGCAATTAGAATCAAACTCTACAACTACAAGAAGTGCCTTATTTCTAAAAGTAGGACAGGAGCAGCTCTACTGTTGCTTTGCAGCGGTCTGATTAAAGGAGACAGATGCGGGATCAGATTAAACCCCAATGCCTGATGATTAAATCCATTCACATCTGTATAAAGCCTCACTTCAGTATTTCTCCTTAAGCTCCATCTACGGGTGTGCTGGTGTGAAACAGCTAATGGTTATTCAGGGCAAGGCAATGTGATGTATGAATCATTACACACACACACACACACACACACACACACACACACACACACACACACACGCATACACACAAAGCACATCAGGTGTGTAAGATGTGATGAATGATCGTCCCTGAGAGCTTATTCATAATCTTCCTCTTTCTCATAACTGCTTGACTACAACAGCTATTTCTCACAAACAACACATATAAATGACATTCCTCTTTCTGTGTGTCTGTGTGTGTGCAGATGATGGACTGGTTTCTATGGTTGAAGGTGCTGTGTAAAAAAAGAAAAAGTATTGTGTCCTGGTCAAGGTGACTTTACTGGAAACCAGAGTCTCGCATCAGTGGGTTTATCTTTCACACACACACACACACACACAGTCGTGATGTTCATTCATAATTAATGTCAGATGTGTGATATTGTTTTCTGGACAGACATTAATTCTGGCATCTAATCATCAGTGAGATGCATGACACATACTGGTCACATACGTGACACATTTTACCTGCCCTTAAAGATCCAGTACAAAATAAACAGAAACAAAATATAAATTCAAAATTTCTTAAATGTTCTATTGTACAGTATATTTCTATTTTTATTTCTATTTTTATGTACAGCATATTTCTAT
>JAQMYL010000004.1:2213154-2224820 GCA_030014365.1 Clarias pachynema | reverse complement strand
CATTGGACACGGTGCCACACACACACACACACACACACACACACACACACACACACACACACACACACACACTCTTTCTCCCTTTTTTAGGTAAAGTGCAGCTTAATTTGTTTTATTTTTACTTTATATTTTGTGTTTATTTATTTTTTGGGGCTGTTGATCAAATAATTAGAGTTTTCATTATTTCTTATGGGAAAATTCACTTTGGTTAACGAGTGTTTTGGAATATGAGCCCACTTCCCGGAATGAATGATGCTCGTAATCCAAGGTTCCACTGTATATATAAGAGAAGAAGATAATATACTGTATATAAGATATCTGTGGTCTGATCTACTCTATATTAGATATTTCTGGTCTGATCTACTCTATATAAGATTTTAGTGGGATAGTTGATAACAGTTGACTGTTGTTTAAACCTCCCTCCAGCATGTCACCACATCACATGTCTTTACATGTCAGACCTCCGCTTCACCATGGGGGTCTCCCATTTCCAATTTCAGTTCGTCCCGGCCCTGTCACTACCTGGTTGATTCTGCCTCTGTTCCTGTTGAACCAGCTGTGTGAATGGACACGTCTCACTGCTTTAGCACGAGCCAGATTTCCAAATTCCTGCAAACTTTGCAAATTACACTTCCTCCTTGTTTCTCAGTTTCCTCAAATCAATTTGTTCCAGGATCATCATTTCTTATTCTCCATATTTCCTTCATCAATTTTCAGACTAGTCCAGCTCTACCCCCTTTCTGGTCTGAAATTCTGTCAGCTCTCCGCTGTCTATGTTCATCATTATTCCTGCTGCTACAGATTTATTTCTCAGCATCTTTCTCTCTTTGTCTTCATGCTCCCTTGGTCCCTTGTTCCCCAACATCTCCCCTGCTTCACAGTCTTACTGTTTCCCGGATTCAGCTTCTTCTAGTCCACTAATTTGCTTAATTGCTCATTTCCCAGTTCTCTCACTTGCTCTTCTCCACATTTATTTCCTACAATTCCAGGTTCTTTGCTCCATTTTACTTTTCTCGAGTTCTTGTTTACCAGTGTTTATAATTTCTTGGTTTATCATTTTCCAGTTTCTTCATTACCTGAATCATTATTTCCTAATCACTAGATTCCCTTTGATTCCCTAATACTTAGGTTTTTCATTTTTAAGTCTCCATATTTCCTAAAGCCTTTTGCCCCAGATCCACGACTTTGTGCTTTTCAGCTTGAATAATTCCAGTTTCTTTGACTTATTACTTTCCAGATTCCTTTTTTCTTCTAATTTACAAACTTTCTCATCTCACAGTTTTCCATATTTCTCCTTTTCTAATCCTTTACCTTCCCTTAACTCCTTCCACATTTCCCTGCCCCCTTATTTCCTATTCTCCACAATTCCCCTTTGTGTCATTCTATTTAGTAGGTAGGTCAACTGGCTGCTATCCTCGCTCCATCTGAGATTAAGATCGCTTCGCAGGAACAACCGGTGCAAAAGCACTATTCCCGCTATCCATTTCTCATCGAACACACCCGGTGCCATCAGAAATGCCTGATTATCTTTAGCAGATTAGATCTTAACATCTGGAGTGTGTAAGTGTAACATTTTGGAAATTGACACCACTTCAACTCAATTAGCTCAATTATCAAATAAGAGGTTCCATAAACACCATCTTGTAAGACGTTTATGATAACACACTCACGTACAGATACATACACACACACACACACACTTAACAAGCTCATCAGCAGGTTGGTGTGATAGCAGCTGTGAGAGTGCGAGATTCCTCCAGTGACTTCTCAAACACCTTGGAAAGTGAGAGCTTTATCTGATAAGACATGGAAGAAGTCTTATTTCTCCAGTCTGGGATTTATAGCCTGCCTTCTACTTAATAAAGAAGGCGCTTCACTCGTGCTTTCCCTTTTTCCTCTAATGCAGAGGCTGAACAGTTCTTTCGGTGACTCATTTCATTTGATTCTATTTGAATCAGTTTTCCACGTTTACGTGTTTGTTCTGCTACAAGCATTGTCCAAACATACAGTGAGATCATTATGTCATGTTATCATTACTTTTATAACATGAACATTTTCCCACTACCGAAACATGGGAATGACGTTGCAAAAATGTAGAACTCACAAAATTTTTATATTATTATTATTATTATTATTTATTTATTTATTTATTTATTTATTTGTGGTCACAGAAACAACCAAAAACAACCAGAAAAACACCTGATCATGTGTATCTGGGCTATTTCTTTGCCTACAGTATGTGACCCGTTTTTTTAAAATGATTTTGCTCAGTCATGTCTGGGTAGTTGGTTAAAATGAACAAAAAATTCATTTCATCGTATTGCCTATCTTGTACTGAATAAATGGCTAAACTGCTCTGAGCTTTAAGGGCTACACCCAAAGTTTGTTAAGTTTGAATAATATGAAAACTATGCATCATTGCTCCGACATGGATCAGCCTACTGCGCTTGAGTCCACTTATAAAGGTACTCAGGCATGGCTTGAATCTGATATGAAACCAACCATACCTAAAAAAAGGGAAGTGGACTGCCGTTTAAATTGTAAAGTTAAGTTAAGCCTTTATTTGTCACATACTGTATACATTACTGCACTGAGAGAAATTCTTTCTTCGCATATCCCAGCATACAGTAAGGGTGAGAAATACACTTGGGTACGGAACAATATAACTAATGTAACAGCTGGATCAATCGTGCCTAATGTGAAAACTGACGAGACAGAAACATATATATATATATATACACACACACACATTATCAAAACACACTAAAGAATAGAAAACATCTCCTTATTATCACATGCTCACTGAGTGTTTATGTGAGCCTGGTTTCTGTATGAGCTGATCTCCAGATCACGCTGATTGATGGCATAAGCAGAACGTAGGTATCTTATTTAACCTCTTTAGAGTGTCATCATTCTATAATCTGTCACGGAAAACACAATCTCACGCAGACTGTGAAGGAATGCAGATGAGGTTGTATTGAGATCAGTGTGACGAGTTATTGTTTGAAAAGACGGGGGCGTAAAAATCATGGCACTGTATATAAAGGTAAAACAATAGTGAGGCTGTAACAGAACCTTGTGGGACACCTTGAGCATGGTGCACCTTCGACACACCAGGAGCATTCTGTTTTTGTCAACTATCACCTTAAGTATGCAAAACTTGCTGATTTCGTACATCAGTAGCTACATTTACATGGTTATATTCCATATATGGTCATTGATGGAGATTAACTGAACTGTTCAGTAACCGTTTCCCAATAAACCTGGCCTTCTGTGTTATGATTGGTTAGAAGAATTCAGTCTCATCTATGATTCATTAGATGTTTCTCTGTGTGTGAAATACGAGCCAATCCATCATGACCAGAAGCAAAATTTCCCTCCTGGAAACTCATTACGTCACTTAACGTTACCCCGATGTGGGGCAAACATGAGCAGAAAGAACATTTATTCCAACAAGAGAGAAACAATCAGATCAAGTGTTTACACAGCTAATATTTACCTGTTGAATGGATTATCAGATGTTTACACCCCTCTCATTAGGACCAGGGCGAATCGAGTCAAATTGTTCTGATCATTAACAGGAAATCTCAGGGTCCACGTAAACGCATCTAGTGTTAAATTGTGATGATCGTTATCCACTTATAGTTGCATTTAATGTTGCGGAACTTCTGCAAAATTAGTTAGATCCTGTTCTTGCTTAAGTTATAGCAGCTTTAAACAGTTGTTCCCTCAACAGCATGTATTCATTTCAAAGGATGTAAACATTCGACTGTGCCAGAAAACATGTTGTAAAGTTATAGCTTCATCTCTGACACCTTCATTCCAAAAAAAGCCACAATATAAAACGTATCAACTTCAACATATCGATTCTTTTGTATTACACACATTTGTGTGAGCTTTTGCTATAGTAACGAAAACATATTAGAACAAGCATGTTAATATACCAACTGGGCATAACATCAACACCACCACCAGGTGAACTGGACAATACTGATCACCAAATTACATACCAGTAAAATAACTGGTGACAGGATCATGTGCACCCAAGGCCACTCAAGCCTACAGGTACCAAAGGCCCGCCCATCCAGTCTGATCCCACAGAAACGCCAACGCAGCACAAATAGCTGGAATAAGTCAATGCTGCCATGATAGAAAGGAACAAGAATGCCCAGTGCACCATAGCCTGGCATGAATATGGTCCAGCAGGCAAACAGCCCAATGTGTCCAAACTCCCCAAATCCGAATCCAATCAAGTATTCATGGAATGCACCAGACAAACATGTCCGATCCACACAGGCCCCACCCTACAACCCACAGCACCCAAAGGATCCGCAGGCAACATCCTGGTGCCAAACACCACAACACCCCCCAGAGGCCTGGGGGCACAAGGGGAACCCAAACCCTTGGTGGTTTTAATGTTATGGCTGATCACTACTTTCAGTGCTGCTCTTGTAGAGAACCATGTTCTGACCAATCAAGATCCAGATTTGAAGAGTACTGTAGTAAAAAAGATTTCTAACACTATGCAATTTGTCTTTAAGAACAATACAGATAACTTTTATCTATATTTTGCAGTGATTTGAATGTTAGGTTTGTACGTGAGTCGAATTAAACCCTTAAAGACGCAACATAAATCAGAATCGACGTGAATGTATTTTTCTAGAGGAAGCCAGATCCTCTGTCGAAACACTTGCGCTTTTTAAAATTATGCATTCGCAATAAACCACACACAAATGAAATAAAGAAAGCAATGAATTGCATTCCCGAGCACCAAAATCACGACAACGCTGTGTGTTCTAGCGTCCAGGAATTTCATTCAATGATTGACGGTAACTAAAGACGACTTCCAGCTCCCGGGACAGACGAGCATTCTCACATTGTTCCTCAGATTTAGATAAAAACAGTTTCCTTTTGTTTTTTTAATCTAAGTAATTATATTTCCTATGTAGGTTTTGAGAGTAACGATCCCGTACCTACCTCTCAGCATGGACATCATCGTGTTCTGTATCCTCATAAAACACACTTGGGTTGTTCTTTGGCATCTGGGCTGCGCTACACACTCTCTTTCTGTCTCTACAGCTTTCCGTTCGAACTCATGACAGAAAAGCGAGCGCTTTTAGTCTCTCCTGACATCCGAAGCGCGCGAGGATCAAAGCGATCGCTTACAGAAGGAGGCGTAAAGCGGAGAGGGGAGAGAAAAAAATTTACTGAAGCGGTTTAACGGGGTATGAAGGCTATCTGTGAGAAACAAGCTCACTCGCGCTCTCATCTCCTGCCATCCAGGAAATACAGAGAGAGAGAGAGAGAGAGAGAGAGAGAGAGAGAGAGAATCGCTAACGGATGTTTAGCACTGACTAGCCGACATCCCGCTAGCAGAACAGGGGCTGACAAACCCCAGGGTGTGATGTGACTGTGAAAAACCGAGAGAGAAAGAGAGAGATGAGAGAGATAAGAGAAGAGAGAGGGATGATGTCAGTGAGCGCCACTATCTCCATTCATCAACACGTGTTGAGAGAGTGAGAGATCGAGAGCGAAAGAGATCGAGAGCGAGAGAGAGAAAGAGAGATGAATGACAATCTGTTTATCTTAGTATTCAGTGCGTTTATTCAGGACTAATGCAGCGCTCGCTGCACGTATCCGTATCCGTCTCCCTCGTTTATTTGTCACAGCTGGAGCAAAAAAAAAAAAAAAAAAAATCAATGTTGTATTGGTGTGATGAAGAATTCTTGCTAATGAAGAATTACATTGTCAGTGCATAGGGATGTAACGATATATATATATATATATAATTCTGTGATATCATGACTGTGATTAAACTCTACCAGTCTGCTCCACACTCCAGTCCAGCAGGGGGCGGTAATGCACCATAAAGCTTGAGGAGAATGTTCCATACTCTCAGACTCGTAGTGATGAATCCATGTCACATCACCTGTAATGATTCTCTTCCTTCCTTATCGAGTATCGCTCCAAATGTTGTTTGCAGATATCTAAACACTTCTGTTCACGCTCTACAGTGAGGTGTTTCAGCACCTTGTACACCCTGAGACCACAAAAAAAGAAAAAACCTGAATCATTGCATGCTGCTCTTTTTTTTTTCGTGCAAATGACAAGTGGGACATTCTTTTTTGCTCGCACCGCAGTTACAAATGAACTGACGTAACACACTCACACCTGCACAGCAGTGACTGGGCGAGACAGGAGGCTTGAACGCAAAGCGTGGCCAATTGGTGTGGCCAATAGAAGGTTTAATAAAGCCAGAGTGAGGATAATTTTTGACTCACCCTTATAATAACAAACGCTGTCCCAACATCCGTTATGTTGCCAAACTAACCTCACCGCAATGTTTTGACCTGTTTTGAATGGCAAGTTTTCTGTAAGGGGTCATTTCTTTAACGTTTATGGAAGGAGTCTCCAGTGCCAGTGTGGTATAGTAACAACAAGCTGTTTGAATTTTTGTATTACTCACTTCAACATGGCATTGAATAAATGAATATCTTTTGCCATTGACTTGACAGATCTTTTTTAAACAAACTGCAAATACATGAAAGTTATGGGAAAGAGGTGGCGACTTTAATACCGCATGGAAATTAGAGAAACACTCTGAGGGGAAGTGGGAGGGGTTTTCATTAAATACAGTGATGATACAGAAGGTGTGAGAACTTTATTTGAATGTGTTTAGGTACGGCTGAGTCGTCACTCCATTACACAGAGGAATATTACACAATTTAATCCAAGTGTTCATAAAAGCCACAAGGAGGGATCAGTAAATAAGAAACAAGAGGCAAGAAGGCAAGATCAAGGCACTGATGACATTCTTCACATTTTATTATGTGAAGTTGTTCCATTAAACATAGAACAACTAATAAACCTTTAATTTATCCACCTCCTGCCTTCCGATCTACAATCTGTCACCCTAAACCCTTCAACCTCCACCATCCTATAATCACTGACCTGTCCTCCATCGTCTATCTTCTTCACATGACCCTCAATTCTCTATATTTCTGACCTCATCCATCCTCCTTCATCCTCCATCTGCCATTCATTCTTCAATCTTCATCCCTTTTCCTTCACCTACTCTCCTCATCATCCATCCTTCATGTTCTCCACCCTGTCCATCTCCCATCATTAAATCTTCATCCAAACTACGTCTTTATCCCATCTACGCATGCATTCTCCATCCATGATTTCTGCTCCAGGTTCCATTCTTTATCCTCCATCCTTCCTCCATCCTTTTTTTCTGGGAATCTTTCATTGTCCATTTGGCTTCCTCAACCCTTCACCATCCCTTTCTCCATCCACTGCATCTCATCTTCCACTCTTTATCCTCTATCCTTTACCCATCCTTCATGTTCATCCCCCATCCATTCATCATATTCCATACTCACTTTCTCACCCTCACTCCTGCTGCCTCTCTGCTTCGTTCCTCCACCTTCAACTCTCAAATCCCTATTGTTCATCTCCCGTCCTTAAATCCTCATTCAACTTCCATCATCCACCCCTCATTTTCATCCTCTATTCCTACTAGTTCATCTTCACCTACCTTCATCCTTTAAACTCAATACACCACTCATGCTCCAATTTTCATTCTCTATTCTCTATCATCGATATGTTTGATGATCTTTCCTACATCATAATATCCTTTTTTTGTACTCTGTCCTCATCCATCCTGTACCTGGCATTCTACACCTTTGATCCGCCACCCTCCATTCTCAATTCTCTTTTCAACTTTATCATCCATCTCTCTTTCATCCTCCACCATTCATTTGTATCATCTATCCATTCTCCCCCCATCAGCCTACATCCTCAGGGGTCAGAGGTAGCTCAGTGGTTAAGGCATTGGACTATGGTTCGGAAGGTTCCAGGTTCAAATCCCATCACCATCAAGTTGTCCCTGTTGGGCCCTTGAGCGAGGCTCTTAACCCTCAACTGCTCAGATGTATAATGAGATAAAAACATCCTGTTTTTGTTTTCAGTTCTACAGACTTCAACATCCTTTAAACCCCATCGACATGCTCCATGCTTCATTCTTTATCCCCTGGTCCTTATGTGTGATCCATTGTCTTCCATATTCCATATTCTCATCCGTACTCCTGCTTCCTCCATCTATCATCCACCATCCATCCTGAACTTCTCATCTACCTACCAATTCATTCTTCCTATCTCACCAATCATCCTTTACTGTCTTTTATTACTTATTCTTTTATTACACATACAGAATCTGGGTCTGATTTATGGTCATGCTATCCGATATCACCCAGATGAGGATGGGTTCCCTGTTGAGCCTGGTTCTTCTCAAGGTTTCTTCCTATTGCCATCTCAGGGAGTTTTTTTTTTCTCAGCACCGTCGCCCTCGGCTTGTTCATCAGGGACGATCTGATAGTTATAGTCTATACTTTTTCCTGCATATGTTCTAATTAATTTCCATACATTTTTAAGTCTATAAAGCTGCTTTGCCAAAATGAGCATTGTTCAAAGCCCCATATAAATGAAATTGAATTGAATTGCACTTATCCATCCTCAATTCCCCATCCGACCTTCGCAAATCAATCCCCCCACACACTTTACCTCCGTTTTCCATTATCCGTTCTACATCCTCAATTCATCATTCCTCATTGCTTTATTTCTTTTAATTCTTTCATCCTCCACCCACGTTCTTTGTCCAGAGCTTAATTAGATCATTTGAAAAAAAAAGTGACAGACGTTGCCAGGGTAATTAAATTCCATAGATTTTCTTATGGCGTGGAACAATAGAAAGAACGAGAGAGAGAGAGAGAGAGAGAGAGAGAGGAAGATGAGGGGGTGCATTACATTGCCTCCCCATGTAGCCGACTTCTTCTCTACAGTGTACCTAATCCAATTTTCCCCACAGACAAATCAGCTCTGGCCAGTCCAGCCACTTATTCTGCGGTGTCGGATAGCCGCCATATTGATATCCAAACACGGCGAGAAGAAGGACCTCCCTCTGTCCTTCGCCGAGTCCCTGAGCGTAAATGGATGAGAGAGAATCGTATCAAAGACGATATCCGAGGACGCTAATGTGGAACATAATCTTAATTTCCTGGAGCTCTGGGACGACCTCAAAACGTCCTTGAGAACGCAGAAGAGTCCACCGGATTACAAATGAGTCTGCGTTACATTACTGCTAAGGCTAAAATATTCCCTTGTTTCAGCTTATTACCGTCTACTGCTCTGTGTAGTCCATTTTTTATTCGATATAATATACTGTAATATGTTCACAGCATGCCCGTGGGCGTTTGTTTAACGGCAAGTCAACTTGCCAAGTCCTCGTACCTCGTGTAGCCGTGTTTACTACAGACGTATGGAATTGCGTAATCAATCCACAATTCAGACGGAATTCTTCTACCTGCACGCCAAGCTGACGATGATGAACAAGCACAGGACGGCGTGTAAAAAACGCGGCGCAGGAATGCAGTAACCGTGTTTATAAATGCTCAGCGCATTTTGATGTGGTATAATAGAATTCATTAGGGTGAAAGCCACCGAGTTCAATCGTTCCAGTCGAGTTTTACGTTTTTACCCGAGGAAGAAGAAAAATACATAAAGTTTGTGGCATGATGAATTCCGGCTCCTGTGAAGCAGTTATAGCTGTTCGATCAGATAAATCTAAAATGGAGGCACTTCATCATGCTGACAGGTTAAAAGCTGAAACGATGGTGGGAGCGAACGCACGGATGGATGACTGGATGGATGAGAAAGTGCTTAATAACAGTAAAGTACAGTGTCACCTCTGATGGGAGGAAATGGGATAAATACAGCCACACACTAAACGTATAACGACGCCGAGCGAGCCGTTCATTACCGCCGGTGGATGGAGATAGTTTTAGAAGTTGAAAACGGCATGATGTAACTACTAGAAAGAGGAACGACGCTCCTTAACTCTCATCTTTCGAGCTGGAATTGATGGAGAAACATGCAAGTGTCGTTTTTGTGCTGAAACTCATTGATTAAGGGACGATAATTAGGCTCAGGATGATTGACGATAGCATCGGGAACAGCCAAAAGACTCTGAATAACTTACAGGTTAATACTGTTTCTCATTAGAAATCCAAAAAATATATATATCCTGGACTGGGCATGCATATAAGCAATGGTATTATCACTTGGACACGCCCACAAGAGACAAACTACAAGCGACTTTTCCTCCGACAACTCTTTAATAAGCATTTGTGTGTGTGTGTGTGTGTGTGTGTGCGCACAGTTTTGGACGGTGATGGTACTGAAGTGTGTGTAGCTGAGATAAGTGGAGGACTGTTCAGAGAGGGTGCATACCTGCTGCCCGAGTGCTCGGCTATGATGAAGCTCCTTATCGTGTGTGCTCAGGCAGCTTGTGCTTCTCAAAGAGAAAACAAAACCACGGCAGACCTTCCTCCCCAGCAAGCAGACCTGTGTGTTTAATTCCTTCAGCACTCACGGGGACCCTAATGACCACATTGCTCTTAAATGGAGCACGAGAGCATGCGGCAGAGACGGACAAATAACGAGTCCCCCGGTCTCTGGTGTCTCTCGGATGAAATCCTTGTGTCACTAAAGATGGATGGGGTAAAATAAAAAACTTCAGAAACTGCATGGTGAAGGCAGTGAACTAATGCAACAGCACTATTATTACACAAATACGCACACACACACACATACACACACATATTCCACACTAATCAGGTTCTCAGCGTGACTCAGCAGTGGAGAGTGAGTCACCGCTCTTATTAGGACGGAAGGACCTGAGTCCTTTCACCGGAAAAAGAAATCACTTAAAGCAGGAACACCTTGTACAAAAGGTTTTTATTCTGGGTCAGGTCTAAATGGTCTGGCATTTCCAACACTACTGACAGGAGCCATTTGAATCAAAAGTCCAAAACCTCAGTTCTTCCCAACCGCAACTTGCCTGTCCATGGTGTCTATCATAAGCTCTATGGAAACATGTGTTATTTTTTACTCCTGGATCCCTGCAGGACTTGTTACTGTAACTGTCTCTCCTGCAGGAGAACCCAACAGGAGGCCACCTGATCCTTCTGCTGCCCATCTGCAAACCATCAGAATGAAGAATTTAGTCATCAGACAAAACATCTTATACAGTAATGACATCTCTGTCTGCACTGGTAGTCATGACAGCATGCTTCAGGTCAAACATCTCAATTTCACCTTGTGGAAGGAATGCCGTGCTTGGACAACACATGTATTGCATGACATATTTGGTGTCCCATGGTACCTGATCTGTACCCCCCGTTTCAGCACCTGGTATCCACCATTCTTTGTCGCATTACTCCGTCTTCATTGTTATCTAATCTGCAACTCCTGTACTGTTACCCAATTTGCACCACTGTTACATTACCCAATATTCAACATCCTCTGTTTTATTATCCAAACTGCACCCTCTGGATCAATGCAGAAAAGAAATTCTCCAAGCTGCACCCTTTGTAATCACTGTTATAACAGCAGTCCCTTTATCATTCCATGATCTGCACCTCCTGTGCCATTAACTGATCTCCATCTCCCACCATCATTACCTGATCTGACCCCTCTATGCTGTATTATTACCTGAGCTGAAAGCTGTGTATTACCTGATCTACAGTACTTCTTCTTCTTTGTCTTTCGGCTGTTCCCTTTCAGGGGTCGCCACAGCGAATCATCTGCCTCCATCTAACCCTGTC
>JAQMYL010000004.1:2154846-2165088 GCA_030014365.1 Clarias pachynema | reverse complement strand
CACACTAACACACCGTCACACGCTAACACACCGCCGTCACACGCTAACACACCATCACACACTTACGTACTGCCATCACACGCTAACACACCGTCACATGCTAACACATCGCCGTCATACGCTAACACTCCATCGTCACACACTAACCCACCATAACACGCTAACACACCGCCGTCATACGCTAACACACCATCAGACACTAACACACCGCCGTCACACACTAACATACCGCCGTCATAAGCTAACACACCATCGTCACACGCTAACGCGCTGCCGTCACACGCTAACACACCATCACATGCTAACACACCGCCGTCACATGCTAACACATCGGCGTCACACGCTAACACAC
Source organism: Clarias pachynema (assembly GCA_030014365.1). NCBI lineage: Eukaryota > Metazoa > Chordata > Actinopteri > Siluriformes > Clariidae > Clarias > Clarias pachynema. The sequence continues at coordinate 2,164,736 of JAQMYL010000004.1, read as the reverse complement.
CATCAGACACTAACACACCGCCGTCACATGCCAACATACCGCCACCATACTCTAACACACCGTCGTCACACGCTAACTCACTGTCACACGCTAATGCGCTGCCATCACACGCTAACACACCGTCACACACTAACGTACTGCCATCACATGCTAACACACCATCACATGCTAACACACCGCTATCATTCGCTAACACACCGCCGTCACACGCTAACACACTGGCGTCACACGCTAACACACTATCAGACACTAATACACCGCCGTCACAAGCTAACATACCGCGGTTATACGCTAACCCACTGTCATCACACGCTAACTCACTGTCACATGCTAACGTGCCGCCGTCACACACTAACACAACGTCACACGCTAACACACCACTGTCACATGCTAACACACTGTCACACACTAACACACCGGCGTCACACGCTAAAACATCGTCGTCACACGCTACCACACCATCACACGCTTACACACCTCCATCACACGCTAACACACCATCACACGCTTACACACCACCAAGACAGTAAAAGAGAGAGACAGGTAAAGAGAGAGACAGTAAAAGAGAGAGACAGGTAAAGAGAAAGACAGGTAAAGAGAGAGACAGGTAAAGAGAGAGACAGGTGCATTACTAATGGAGCGTGTTTAAGTGCTTGGACTACTGAAGTAAGATTACTGTGTAATTTCTATAGAGGAAGTTACACAGCTACACTCATACCTGCTCACACACACTTCTCTTCCAGACACGTCTATACCTCACACACACACACACACACACACACACACACACACACACACACACAGTATAGACGTAACATAACCCCATGTATACACAGGCTGGTTTACATTTCCTCTACAGTAGTCTAGGTTCATTTTTAGAGAGACAGTTTTTCGAACCCTGAGCCATGAACTGTGAATAAATTTTGGCCCCCCTACAGTGCCGAGACTCTCGCTCCTGTCTTCTAGAGCCATCACACACATCACAGCACTGACTAATCCCTTTCACATTCTTCCTCTTTACTCTGACGTTAGGATTCAGTTTAGTGATCAGTCATCTCCTGTCACACTGCTCAACCTTCTCACGGCAGCAGAAGTGTCAGAACACACACAGCACACACTGCTCAGGTACGAGGCGACAGTGCTAACCAATAATCCACCTTAAGCTTTCTTTCATCTCCCATCAAAGGGTCACCACAGCGGACCATCCAATCCACACGATTTTTATGCTCAGTAAAACCTAACAACTATTTTATTTATAGTTCTGTGCAAAAGTCTTGGGCACATACAAAAATATGGAATAAGAATGCTTTTGAAAGATGCTTTTGAAAACATTTCTGCATAAAAGAAACTTCTGAAAGGGACAAAAAAAGAGCAATAAAGAGTAATAAAATAAACAGTCAATATTTGGAGTGAAAACTTTAAATCAGGAGTTTTAGACACAGATTTGTGCAGTTTTATAATTAAAACAGCTGTTAGGTTTTACTGAGCTTGCTGGAGAATATGAGTCCTTCTGGTAACTTTGTCACACTCGTGCCTTTCTATTTTTATGCAAATCCCAGGAGCGTACATTAGGTTTTTTGTTTCCAAAACTGGTCTGTCTTGTACTATATCTTTTTTTCTTACAGGATAAAACGGTATAGAAGATGAGTGAGTGAGTGAGAGTTTAAGGTGCAGGTTATATAAGTGGTTTATATATACACAGAGTCAGCCAAAAAAAAGTATACACACTTCAGGAAAAGTTTTTTAAAAAAGGGGGGAAAAGATATATTACTATAATATACATCACACATCAACCCGCACCTTATATTATATTTATAAATATATACCGATCTAAAATATAAATATATACTGTGCAACATGGGTATAGAGTGTGTGCAGTAGCTACAGAACAGGTAACGCTGTGAGATGGAAAAGGGGAGACTGTATAAGCAAAAATTAAATATAGCAGGTAACGTCCGTAACCTTTGGTAGGATATATGTGTGGGTATAAATAAATACAGTCTATATACATTAAATATACAAAAGACACAAACTTATACTTAAAGAAGTGGCATGGTGACAACAGGACCACTGTACCAACATTTTAAAATGTTAACCTTGTTTTAAATAAATGAATAAATAAATAATGTTCGGATAAACAAGCCTGAAACAGTAAATATGAGTATACTAATATTATATATTAAATATTGAGTATACTAATATTATATATTAAATATTGAGTATACTAATATTATATATTAAATATGAGTATACTAATATTATATATTAAATATGAGTATACTAATATTATATATTAAATATGAGTATACTAAGTGTACACTACTAAGCCCTCGGCCTGAGCGCAGGCATTGTCGGAGCGTGCTGTGTTTCCATGGTAACGGAGGATTCCACTGTGTAACAGGGGGGAGATGAGAGTGCTGCGCAGCACGTGCGAGCAACATCAAACGAGCTGCTTGTGTGAGCGAGACCCGAACAGTGACGTCATTCAGTCTGAGTCCGTGTAAACTGTGTCTATTCTAACGGGCTGTCTGCGGTGTTTGGGGCAGGAAGGAGCTCTAACACACCCCTCCGGAGGGAAAGTTTTGGAAGCGGCGACACACACACACACACACACGAGAAGAGAAGAGAGAAGGCGTGCATGCAGGAGTCGACTCTATAGAATGATTCATTCCTAAAGTTAAAAACAAGAGCAGATCTGAGTTAAATACACAGAGCAGGTGTAGATGAAGTGGCCGGGGTTGTAGCTGATGAGTGTGTGTGTGTGTGTGTGTGTGTTCCCGAAGTGGATCATGTGACAATGTGGGTGATTGAAGGATTAAAAACAAAACAAATTGCCACGAATGACTCCTTTGTGAACCGACTCGGTGCAGCACCGTTACGCGCAGGTTGAACACACACACACACAGAGAGAGAGAGACAGACTGACCTGGCCGGACACACTTGAGGCGCACGGGGTCCCTGCAGTGCTGTAAGACCGCCAGCACGTCTCCAGTGGTCAGTCCCGCCACAGGGGTGTGGTTGACCTCCAGCAGAAGTTCCCCCCAGCACTCCGGGCTTCTCCCACCCACAGCTCCCAGTACAGGGAACTGGCCGAGCTCTGCGCCCCCTCTGATGTCCACGCGCAGCTCCCCGCTGCCCCTGTCCCGCACCAGCACCTCCTCGCGCACCCTGCTGCTCCAGTGGCCTCTCCTCTTCAAAGACATCTTCACACTTTTAGTCAACATCAAAGGCTCTTTAATCTCCGACTGCTGCAGAATCCATGTCGGACGTCCTGGTTAAAGACCCACCACACTACACACACACACACACACACCAAACGCTGATAGCACAAAAACTTTCTGTCCCGTGTTAAATCCCAGGCACACCCTCCTCCTCCTCCTCCTCTTCTTCTCCTCTTCTTCTGCTCCAGCACTAATAACAATGTAACATCTGTAAACAGCTGCAGAAAACTCTCACACACTCCGCTTATTGGTCTTCTCCATGCTTTTTGGTTTAGTAGACATAGTATTTACAGCTGAACACATTCACACACACACACACACTCTCTCTCTCTCTCTCTCTCTCTCACACACACACACGCACAGGATGCGATTAGAGAGACCGGAAGTCATTCATTTCCATGGAAAGAGAGAGTTTCAGATTTATGCAGGAGAAGTGACAGAACTTCTCCTGAAAAAGAGAAGTGGGCGTGGCCTAAGAGTCGGGGTTTTAACTTCGAGCAAAGTAGAAAGGGTTGGATATGGGCGGGGCTTTGACACAATAATAATAATAATAATAATAATAAGACTTTTAGCACTAAAATATAACATTTATAAAATATATTTCTCATATATAAATATTATATTTTATATATACTGTATATAACAAAACAATAATATTACAAAAAATGCTTTATATTGGAAATTAGAAATAAAACATATTTCGTACAAAATATGTTTGATTTATATTTTTCAATATAAAACCATTTTTTGTAATATTATTGTTGTTTGTTGAGATTATAGCTGTGTAATGTAGTTTTGTAGTTTCTAGTTTTACAGTAGCTCTATGCCTTTATCTAATTAAGTAAAAGAAGTAACAGAACACCTTTTCAACCCACCACTAACATCATTACTACCGACATCTGGATGTTCACAGCTGGATTTATGTTTTATTTTTCATCATGGTTTTTTTTTTTTTTTTACAAACATTTTTTTAATAACATTTTTCATCTTTTATAAAATAGCATGTTTGTTTGTTTGTTTGTTTGTTTGTTTTAGTTTACATATACACTTATATGGACAAAATTATTTGTCCGAACCTGCAAAAAAAAGGTAAAAAAAAATTCTTAGACACCCATATGCAGTGAAATGCTTATACAACTGTTCGTGACCTAAAACAACAACAACAAAAAAGGTCATCATGAAATGGCATAAGAAGGTAAGAAAAGACAGATTGCACTAGAAAAGTATGCAAAATATAAAATCTACAGTATATACGATATACAGTTACTATAAAATATAACATTGAGATATATTAAATGTAAAAGTATAAACTGTAGAAATTATATGGAATGTGCAAAGGGATAGATATGGTATGTTGGTACGACCAGCAATAACATTGTATCCAAATACACACACTTCAATATAGAGTCGGTCCCCATTTTTCCAGCTCTAACAGCTTCCGCTCTTCTTGGAAGGCCGTCCACAAGATGTTGGAGTGTTTCTGTGGGAATTCGTGTCCATTCATTCTGTAGAACTTTCATGAGGTCAGGCACTGATGTTGGACGAGAAGGTTTGGCTTGCAATGTCCGTTCCAGTTCATCCCAAAGGTGCTTGATGGTGTTGAGCTCAGGGCTCTGTGTTCGGTCTAATCAAGTTCTTCCACACAGAACTCATCAAACCGTGTCTTTATAGTCCTTGCTTTGTGCACTAGGGCTCAGTCATGTTGGAATAGGAAAGGGACTTTCCTCAAACTGTTGCCACAAAGTGGGAAGTGTAGCATTGTCCAAGATGTCTTGATATGCTGAAGCATGAAGTTTGTCCTTCACTGGGGATAAGGGACCTGATTTAAACACCTGACTTCAATAATAAACAGGTTTGGACAAACACTTTTGTCCGTATAGTGTATCCAGGTCCAGCTGGCTCTTTTAATGTTGTACTTCTTTTCACAACATGTTGCTTGGATCATATTGAAAGAATACAGATTACATTAACAGAACTGTGTCAAAAGTTTTGACACCCCTTACATTCAGTTCTTGATTTTTATGTCTTTCTACATTATAACACGTTGCTGAAGGTGCCCAAAAATACACAGTAATCTCCTCTGGCTCGATTCCTGGCCAGGCTCGATTCCCATCTCTGTGTGCATGGAGTTTGCATATTCTCCTCGTGCTTGGTGGGTTTTCTCCGAATACTCTGGTTTCCTACCACTGTCCAATGACATGCAGATTAGGCTAAGTGCTGTTCCCAAATTGCCTGTAGTGTATGTGTGTGTGCCCTGTCCATGGTGTACCCCGCTTCATACCCTAAGTCTCCTGGGATAGGCTCCAGCCCCCTGTGACCCTGAATACAAAATAAAGCGGTATAGACGATGAGTGAGTGAGTGCATTAAAAGGTGTGTCCAAAACTTTTGCCTTGTACTGTATTTTGGGACTTGGGTCAAAGTCTTGGGTCACATTTTTGCCTCAAACTTACACACTGTGTGAATGTAGTTAAATATTGTTACTTTAAATATCTATTGTTTATGCTGTTAATAATAAACTTTACATGCATTTCGATAATTAGGTGTGTGAGTGTGTGTGTCTGTGCTGTAGGACAGGCAGCTCCGCACGTCACAGCCCCACTTTACCAGGCGAGGAGTGTGTTTTGAAAAGCCGAGAGGAATTTTTACGCAGTGGGAGGAGGTTTTTAAATACGCTGAGGAATTCCCTGAGAGAGGCAGAAAACCCACAGAGGAGTGTCGAGTCTTTAAAATGAAAAGCAAACACAATCAGAGAGAGAGAGAGAGAGAGAGAGAGAGAGAGACTAATCTGCATTTTACATTTGAACAATATTTGCATGTTTGCCCTGTCTGTGTTCCTCTGTTATAGGAATTTCTATAATTTCATGATGTGCGACTTGTACACACACACACACACACACACACACACACACACACATAATCACTGTCTGGATCTGTATTTCATATTTTGTTGTTGAGTTGCTCACACGCAGAACTGAACCGAGAGAGAGAGAGAGAGAGAGAGAGAGAGAGCTACTCTTATGCACAAACAATAGAGACGGTTCACAAATAGCAGCAAGGACAGAGATGACATTCATGACTGTGTGGCGTTTTCTCAGCATTCAGACAGACATACTAGGAAGAAGGAAATACAATAGAGAACAGACTCAATGGAACATATTCATACTGATTTTCATGAAAATCAAAAACACAATGTTTTAATATTTTAATATTCCCTAAGAGCAATCAAAAAACCTTAGAAAAATTATATTCATTTCAAAATGACATTCATATTCAGGTCAGGTGAGTTGGCTGGCCGATCACGCACAGTAAAATCAGGGTCAGAAATCCAGTTAGTGGTAGTTTTGGCACTGTGTGGAGGTACTGAGTCCTGCTGGAAAAGGAAATCAGCATCTCCATAAAGCCTGTCAGCAGACACAAGCATGAGGTGCTCTACACTCTCCAACACCAGCAGATGACACATCACCCCAAATCATCACCAACTATGGAAACTTCACACTGGACTTCAAGCAACTTGGATTCTGAGCCTCTCCTCTCTTCCTCCAGACTCTGGAATCTTGATTTCAAAGTTAAATTTATCTGAAAAGAGAATGTTGGACCGCAGGTCATGGTACGGTTCTTAGAACAGTCTTCCGACGTTGTCTCTCATGCAGGAGTGGCTTGATTCTAGGAACGCACCAGTTGTAGCAAAGACATCTGGACGTGGTGGCTCTTGATGCTGTGTCTCCATCCTCACTCCACTCCTTGTGAAGCTCTTCCAAATTCTTGAATCAGCTTTGCTTAACAAAATTCTCAAGGCTGCGGTAATTCCTTGCTTTTCCTACCAATTTTTTTTCCCCTCCGGTCAATATTCCATAAATATGTTTCCATACAGCACCTTCTGTGGCTTACGCTGTTCGCTGAGGGAGTCGATTATCACCTTATGGACACCTGTCAAGTGCGCAGGCTTCCCCATGTGTGTACTGAACTAGACTGAGAGATACTCAGCATTTATACTGTATGAACAGTAATTTACTCAAACTCAAAATGAAATATTCTAATATTTTGAAAACTTGGATTTTTAAAACAAAGTTTGAATTGAAATTAAAACAAGAAAAGGCTTGAAATATTTTTAAATGTAATGAATGTAAAATATATGAGTTTTACTTTTTGAGTTAAATTATGAATAAAATAACTTTTGAACGATATTCTAATTTATTGAGATAGAAGAATAGAATGGGATGAAGCGATGAGTTAGTTCGTTAGTCAGTTAGTTAATTGTATACAATTAGTATAATTGAATAAAACAGATTTAAAAAAATTGAATAGAATAGAACAGATATAATGAATAAGCCCCCGAGGAGACGGGGGACTGACAGTGATGTTGCCGTGGTGACAGTGAGGCATATCGCTAGGCAACCTGATGGCGTAGGGGAGCGATGTGTGATGCAGCAGAGCTACTTGAATCATATATCATCCTTAAGTATGTGAACAACTCTATCACTCTCTCTTTCACCGAACACACACACACACACACACACACACAGTGTCCTGTGTTGATAAAGTGGAGGAGTGAGAATGAGGGTGAGAATGAAAGCATTTGTCACGGCTCATCAGTGGAGTAAAGAGACGTGGCCGTGGCGTGTGGTGTGTTCGCTGTGTTTACTTTTCCACCAGATGCTCTGCTATTAGTGGGAGACACCATGCAATCACACTCGCGCGCACACGCACACACACACACACAGAGGCTGTGTTGAGTCAAGCCAACCGTGTGTGTGTGTGTGTGTGTGTGTGTGTTTATAATATTTAGTCTCCTTAAGAAAAAGACATTCTGATTGCTAAAAATCTCTTTGATCATTTCTGTAGTTGTATATAACTGAGAATTTTATTTATTAAAAAAAAATTATTGATGCTTATTATTAAATTATTTTAAATATTTCTTCAAGATGACGAAGTGTCTCAGCTCCTTTACTAATGTGTCTTTTTATTCTCCTGCTTTTGCTTCCTAAAACTCTTTATGCTGCAATTTAATGAAATCTACAGAAAAGATCTAAAGAAGTTCAAACCCAAACCGTCTTCATTAGCTTTAGCATTAGCATGCCTTGTTGAGAAGTGTTTAAGAAACAGTGTAATAATAAGATTATGAATGTTATACTGTAGTGTGTGTGTTTCTGTTTAGTTTTTTAGGGCCACACACTTCTGTATTAAACCTGCGTTTCTCTGTGCGAGCTCGATGGAAACCTCACGTCTCCGATTATGATGTGTGTATCTTTAATAACAGGCCTTTAATTCCAGATCTTGATCTGTGTGCTGCTCAGGCCCACACACTACGCATAAAGGAAAAAAAAAAAACCCAGACCAACTCTATAAATATTTTCCCTGGCCACTGAGATGAGATTTCACATGACCCAGATACTCAATCACACTTTCCTTTCCTTCCACATATGGGCTTCTCTCTTTTCATTTTCTCCCTGATTTATTCGTTTCTGCTGGAGGCTCGGGTTTGACTGCGGTGACCCTTACCGTGATCACGCCCCATCTTACAGCCTTCATTATTTAGTAATAATAAAAAACAAGCAGAGGATCAAAGAGCATTGACGCTCATGGATAACTCATGGATGCAGATCATCAGACTTAATGTTCCTAACAATCTTTCTAGTTAAAAAAAAAAAGACAATTAAAATTCAACCAATATGACCTGTGTTTGATTAATTAACTTAGTCTCACCCGTGTTTAATTCTTACCTGTGTTTAGTCCAAAGGTGGAAAGTAACAAAGTGCAAATACATTATTTTTCTCATGTATCTCTACTTTACTTGAGTATTTTTCACGCGATACTTTTTGACTTCTACTCTCTACATTTTGTGTTGAAAACCCTGTACTTTTACTTCCAACATTTTAAACAGAGTTTCTAAACAAAGTGCATTAATTATCTAATCTAAACACGAGCGTTCACACTGTCACTCGTACAACACCATGAACTGAGGGAACGACACGAACAAATCAATTTCACCAACACTACTTTACCCAAATGTCTGGCAGGCGCTGATTGCTTAGCGTACCAAAGTGATTGACGGTTACCTGGGCAACCGGTCCTGCCCACTTGGTCTCTGGGCTGGGAATTATTCTGGCTCCTTTTTCAAGCATCTCAAACAGAAGCACTTGTTAAGGTAAGATTAAAAGGCATCTAGCAACCTACAGTAGCTAACATACTGAGCAAAAAAATCACATGTTTAGTTTGTGTTTCACGCCCACAACACTGATGTTTTTTTATAACAAGTTTGTGGCATGCGCTTTAAGCTATTCTGTATTCGCGCAGTATGGCGATGTTTAATTTTATAGACTACATTAAGTCCCCATGATACGAATAAGTTCCATTCTGAGAGCTCGTTCGTAAGTCCAATTTGTTCGTAAGTCCAACAAACATTGTGTAGGTACTGGAATACGAACACTATAACTGGCTATACACAGTATAAAACTAACAGGCTCCATAATCTTGTCCTTGTTCTTTAGGATCATGTCGATGGTGGAACAATTCATGTTAAAAGACTGAGCTGCTTTTACGCACTTGAACACATGTGACGATGTACGCAGAACATGTGATCTTCGAAAGTTCATTGTGGATGCGGGTGCGTTATTCATTGTCTTGACGCGCAGCTTCGTTTCAGATTAGCCAAATACGACACGAAGTCA
>JAQMYL010000004.1:1881935-1892370 GCA_030014365.1 Clarias pachynema | reverse complement strand
CGCATGCGTGATACATGATACTCGGTACTCGTAAACCAAGACTTGTTCGTTTTCCAAGTGAAAATTTATTAAAAATCTTTGCTCGTCTTCCGAAACACTCGCAAACCGCGTTACTCACATTACCGGGGTTTCAGTGTATTTCTATATCCAATCCTATTATATTATCCTATTATATGAGGACTTTTAGTTGCAACTTTTTAGTTGTAGTTGGGAGAAAATGTCATGTCCTTATATGAGGACATTCAGGTCTCAAGAGGATAAAAAAATCAACACATGCTGACTAATCAGAATTCAACATTGGGATCACTAGCTCAGGTGGTTTAAGGTTTGATTTTCAGACCAACACCGATCAGCCATAACATTAAACCACCCTCCTAATATTGAGTTGGTCCTTTTTCCACCAAAACTCTGGTGTGTTCTGTCTCCTTTCTATCAGAACCGGCATTAACCTTTTCATCAATTTGATCTACACTATAGGCACTTCTACTGAACCGGACTACTTTGTCCAGCCTTCACTCCCTGTGTGCATCAGTGACCCCTGGCCGCCCATGACCCTGTCGCCAGGTCACCATTTTTCCTTCCTTGGAGCACTTCTGGTATGTCCTGACCACTGCAGACCGGGAACATCCCACATGAGCTGTAGTTTTGGATTTGTTCTGAGACAGTGGTCTAGACATCATAACCCAGCCCTTCTCACATGAGATACAATTAAAATAACTTATTTCAATGGCACCTGGAAGTGGGTGGGATATATTAGGCAGCAAGTGAATCTTTTTTTTCCTGAAGTTGATGTGTTGGAAGCAGATAAATGGGCAAGCGTAAGGATTTGAACGACTTTGACAAGAGCCAGATTGTGATGGCTAGAAGACTGGGTAAGAGCAACTCCAAAAAACTTTCAATCATCCTTTGTGATGTTTTTGGGGTGCAGTGGTCATGACATACCAAAAGTGGCTTGTGTTTTTGTTTCTTTTAAAATCAACAGGGGGTGTAGTAACTTTTGCACTCAACTATGTCTACGGGTTTCCATAGATTGAAAAAAAAAATTGTAGCATAATTGTTTTGTCCATATAAAAACGCATAGGGTGCACAAACTTTTGCACTAAGAAGTATCTCGGCACATTTCACTTCTAACAATTTATTAATATAAATTTTTCCTTAAACTCTGAAAACGTAAGTGCAGGTGAGACTTTTTCTCAATTAAAAAACAAAACAAAACAAGGGGACGCAAATTTTTGTACACATGATTTTTGATGACATCATCAACCGGCTGGATGATTGAATGGGAGTGTGTTTTATTGAAAAGGTCACACTAGCACGAACTTGAACAGCAGCTCGATGTCCATAAGCAGATTAGACACTCAAGATGATTGGATTTTCTCTCTGTAGGAGACACACACACACGCGCGCACACACACACACACACACACACACACTCTACCAAGCTCTAATATCTGTTTTTCCAGCTAATCAAATCAACATCTGCAGAACAAACAGGCTTCTCAATACCTGTGACTGGAACACAGTGTCTGGATAATCTGCATGATGCTAATCTGCATGACGCTTCCATTACTTGCTAGCTACATTAGCACTGTATCTTCACCACACGACTGTGTAAAGTAAAGTGACGACTGAGATTATTCCAGAAAAGAGAAAAGAAGCTTCTGAGATCCTTCACGTGGCCCTTAGATCAGACTGTTTCGCCTAAAAATCACAATTTCCACTGGTATATATTTTTACATTTTTAACAGACTGCAGCTTTAATTTCTGGACCAGAAAACTGTGAACAGAAAAAAGGAAGAAAGCCATATGTAAGAGCTGTTGTATGATGACATCATAAACCACAGTTTTCCCCCATTGAAAGTCATGTGATTGTTACAGACGTGAATATATTAAAAGTGACATACTGCAGCTTTAAACTGTTCTGACAGTATTATAAGCATGTGACTCATTTCTGGACCAGAAAAATGTAAAACATGTGCTTCAAAGCTGCATATAGAGTGTGTTACATGGCAATACAACACATCACAGTCTTTATTCCTGACTCTTTAATATTTTTATGCAGCTTTAACATGTTGCGACTAATTTCTGTCCCAGAAAATGTCTACAAGGGCTGGAAGAGAATGACACACTGCAGCTTTAAGTAGGTGCCACTGTTTCAAATGATGTGCCTGGTATTTTATTCTACAGTATAATCATATGACTGATTGCTGGACCAGAATAATGCAAACAGGAGCTTGGAAACAAGCTAACATTGTAGCCGCATGATGGTCCATATACTTTCTTTAAAAATAAAAGAAAAAAAATGTGCCTACTGCAGCTTTAATCTGTTAAGATGTTATAAGCAAGCAATTCATTACTGAATCTTAAAAATGTAAATGAGCTAGAAATATGCTAATATGTGGTATGGTATAATAGTTTAGTTTTTTATTCTTTACATCATATGTTTACATAAAAAAAACAAAATACTGCAGCTTTAACCAGTTGTGTCTAATTTCTGGACCAGAACCATGTACATAAACAGTGGCTTTAACAGAAGCTGATCTTCAGAGATCTGTTACACTGCACATCCTGAGCAACATTCTTTCCTTTGCTGTGATTGTTATAGGTTGGGAAATGCTTTTTTTTTTAAATGTGCATACTGCAGCTTTAAACAGTTGTGACATATGACTACATTCTGGAAAAGAAAAAAATATAAGCGGGGATTTAAAAACTCCAAAATGATCTGTAACTACATAAATATTTTTATAAATATATTTCTTGGTCATATGACTATAACAGGTCTGGAAAAATGAAGGAAATAATTACATACAGCTGGTTTAACCCAATTTCTGGGCTGGAAAAATATAAACAGGGCTTAAAAAAAATCCATTGTATACTGTAGCGATTGTAACTACGTTAAATATATTTTTTTCTTCAGTGGTATAATTAGAACATATCGGGAAATCTTTAAAAATAAATAAATGACATACTGCAGCTTTAACATGAATTTTGTTATTAATGTATATGAATAATTTCTAGACGGAAAATGTAAACAGGGGATGGAAAAGAATATGTTCCTCTGTAAGTTCATGGATCATATTTTCTTGTCAGTCATATAATTCAAGATTCAGTATTAAAGACTTTACTAATCTCAGAGGGAAGTTGCTTATTCTTGATTACAGTTGTTATCCAGTAGAAAGGAAAAAGTAATAAATAAGAAAAAAATAAAATAAATAAAATAAAATTATATAGAATAAAATAAAATAAAATAAAAAGAGTCCTAAAAATAATATATTAATAATATTTAGAAATAAATAAATGACATACCGCAGCTTTAATTTGTTGTGACAATGTTATGAACATGACGAACTTCTAAACTGGAAAATCTAAACAGGGTTTGAAACCTGTCACGTTCCACTGTAAGTTCATGGATCAGATTTTCTTGTCAGTCATATAATCCAGAATAAGCGATACCTCGGCATACGAATTTAATCCGGTCTGGAGTCAGGTACTTAAGGTGAAATTTCATGTTGTGAAACACATTTTTCCATAAGAAATAATGTAAATGCAGATATTACCAATATTACCAATTTCCAATACTATAATCATATTTTTCTATATAAAAACAACCAAAACATTTAGAAAAGCCGTCAATGAAGTAAAATATGAAATAAATAGACATTAAACCTCACTTAACCTTAATTTATGTCTTCACCAAAACTTACACAAAATGCAAAGAACAAAGAAATAATATTAACCCAGACATTCCATTTTGACCGGCTCCTGGACGTACATGCGACTTAGCCGGCGTTCGGCTCGGCTCGGTTCGTTTGCTCATATGGCGAAAACGCTTCATAAGGCCGAGGTGCATTTCATGCAAAATTTCAGTCCTTAAGACAAAAATTTGCAAGGTGGGACGTCCGTACACCGAGGTACCGCTGTAGTTAGAAATGAATAAACGGCATACTGCAGCTTTAATTTCTTGTGACTACGTTATAGACGTATAACGAATTTCTGGACCGGAAAAATGAACACGGGGGTTTGAAACTAGCATCACATCTTCTCACCAGTTATATAACCTGGAACTATTCAGAAATGAATAAACGACATACTGCAGCTTTAACCTGTTATAAAAACATGACTCATGACACATTAAAAAAAATAAAGTTACATTGTAAAATATCTATGTGTCAGATCTTTTTTTCCTCTTCAGTCATATAATGATGATGACATCCAGGTTACAGAAGGTGTATCTATCTAATGACATGTCGCGGGTGCTGATGAGAGTGTGTGTGTGTGTGTGTGTGTGTGTGTGTCTGACCTGCCGCGAGCTGCATCCAGCCGCAGATCTTGAAGACGGTGGCGGTGCTGCAGAAGAAGAAGAGCGCGAAGCAGCCGATGCAGGCGAGCACCAGCACCATGGAGGTGGCCACGAAGAAGGCGGCGGCCTTGAAGGCTCCGGACGGGATGGAGCCGAAGTCGGAGAACGTGCCGTGGCAGGCCAGCTCGCGCGCCACGCCGTTGCCGATGCAGTAGTGGAAGAGGCCGAAGTATCCGACCTGGGGGGTCTCCGCGCCGTCGCCGATCCAGTACGGCTGGATGAAGCACACCACGTTGACGATGGCGAACAGCACGGTGAAGATGGCCCACAGCACGCCGATGGCGCGGGAGTTCCGCACGTAGTTCGTCTGGTAGATCTTCGCGGCTTCCGATGCGGGGAGCATCTCTGCGGGATTTCTGCACTCACCTCCCCCACTCTACCACTCTACCTCTCTCTCCCTCTCTCTCTCACTATATCTATATATCTAGATCTCTATATACCCCAATAATACCCCAATAACCAAAGCCGTCAACTGTCAGTGCGCGTGAATCATGCGCGGCTCTCTGTGACGTCACACAGGTGGAGACCCGAGCAGGTAGCGAAGATTCCTCCAGCTCAGAGCCGCTCGCGCTCCATTTCTCCCCCGTGCCGCATTGATGAACGAACGACTCACTCCCTCTCTCTCTCTCTCTCTCACACACACACACACACACTCATACACGCATACACTCTCACTCACACACACACACACACACAGATAGACTGTGCGCCTCACTCCTGCTACAGAGAATGAATCGCAGGATCGGTGCCTTCAGGACGCAGACACGGTGCTCATGATGCCGCGGTGGTGGAGCCTCGTGCAACAGCGACCATCATCATCATCTTCATCATCATCATCATCATATCACCAAGCCGACAGCGCATCCCGCACCCTGTGTCCATCTCACCTTTAATAGCATCACTCACACACACACACACACACACACACACTGCGTCTGCGTCTTATGGCTCGGAGGTGAAACGAAGGGGGGAAAAAAACTTTGACACGGAAATCAGACGAATAAAGAACCTCCCCAGAAATATATAAATAAATAAATAAATAAATAAATATACCCCCCCCCCCCCCCCAATCCGCGCTACACCTGCGCAGAGCATACACAGGTACACGCCGGTAGACTGCTGCCATCTCCTGGCCAGAGGCGGTATTGCGCTTCAGTTCACGACGATGTGTAATACCGCCTCTCGTGGTGACAGGCGGTATTGCGCTTCAGTTCAAGCTGGTGGGTAATACCGCCTCTCGTGGTGAGAAGCGGTATTACACACCGGCCTGAACTGAACTGAAGTGCAATTTTTATTTTATTTTTTTTTTAGAAATATATAATAATTAAAATATCTACAGTATATTCACCTTATAATCTTAAGACTTTATTTTATTGAAATTTTATTTTATTAACACAATTCATAAGGTTTGCCTTTACAAAAAAAATAAAAAATAAAAAATCCAAACATCGTATCCGTTTAATAAAGTCTGCTTCATTCATTCATTCATTCATTACACTCACTTCCTGAATAGCGCTTATTTATGTATTTGTATATATATTTTTTATTTGATTGTTGTCGTGTACATGTGTCAATGGTTTCCTTTTTTTTCCGTTAAAAATTTGTTTCTCCAACAACAGCGCGCGCTTACGGAAGTGACCTGACAATCCGGAAGTGACGTGGGGGGTGTTATGACACGAGAGAGCGCGCGAATCGTTCTCTCGTGCGCGTTGTGTTTCGTGGCTGCGCGTCAAAAGGCAGTACGTGTTTTTATTTATGAATTCATGTATTTATTCATTTTTATTCAGCAAAGGAGTAATACATTCTAAGCGTGTATGTCATTATATTAGTTGTTAAACGTATTTAGATGATTTATTTTTTAGTAAACCCCAATGCTAGTTGCTATAGTAACGGTTAAGCGGGTTTAGCAGAGATGCTCAGCTAGCTAGGGAACTGGATACAACCGGTTTAAACATGGTTATCTTTGGAAGTATGGTCCGGCGTTATGATTTCTGCGCATGCGCACACACCTGACGCTCATACTCTAATGCTTGTTGAAGCTTTTTATCTGTGCAGACTTTCTCTAATGAGATGAAACAAAAACAATGCTGTCACTGACACTGAATACACTATTAGAGCGTATTAAACTTAGAGATTAGATTAAATCTGACCCTAAAGCGAGTGTATGTGTGTGTAGTAGAGACGATGGCCGGGGCAGTGCTGCAGTGTCCTGGATATCCTGAGGATAAACTCCAGACTTTAACAGAAGACCTGACGTGTAGAGAAGCACAAGCAAGAACCCTGCTCACACTGATGGGGGAGGTATAACGCACACACACATAAAACACGGCCCTTATCAATAATAGTAATAATAATAATACAGTTACGGATCACTGAGTGTGTGTTGTGTTGTGTTGATCAGCCGGATCAGTACAGCTACCCCTCAGTGTTTATCTACGGACACCGAGCCTCAGGGAAGAGTCACGTCCTCCTCACACTGCTCACACGGCTGCAGGTACGAGACCAGCTCACAGCTCCATCTGATCATGGGAGTGTTAAAGCTTAACCGTGTGTGTGTGTGTGTGTGAAGCTCCCTCATGCTGCAGTGAGCTGTGTGGAGTGTGTATCCGCAGGCCTGATGTTCGAGCAGGTGTTATCGTCCCTGTTCGGGGAGGACGCCGCGTCTCTCCTCCCACGAGCTCCTTCCCTCTCCGACTTTGTGAGGATTTACGGACAGGCGTGTGTTCAACATCCTGCACAACACACGCGCTACATCGTGAGTTTGTGCTGTACTACACTACTGCGGCATTCTGAACACCGCTTTACTATACAGTTACTGACAACGTTCCAGGTTCTGGACCTTTTAAAAGTAAAAGTGTGTGTGTGTGTGTGTAGGTGGTGGAAAGGGCGGAGCTGCTCAGGGACATGGAGGCCAACCTGCTGCCCGCTCTGCTACGACTGCAGGAACTGGTAATCTCACACACTTTGTCCTTGCCGCTCCTGGGTCATGTGTCAATCATCCTGTTACTATAGAAACCATAACAGAGTAAGACAAGCGCATTAATGTAAAGGAAATGAATCGACCAATCAGAATCCAGACATCGGGTTTAATCTTAACTAATGGTATTTATGTCAAGCTTAACGTAGAGAGCTTTAGATGGTGTGTGTGTGTGTGTGTGTTCAGGTGGATGATAACGTCACAGTGTTCCTGCTCAGTGAGATTGTGTGGGAGAAGTTTCGCCCAAACACCGGCTGTTTCGAACCTCTGCTGCTGCACTTTCCTGATTACTCTAAAAGTAACACCTACACAGATTTATAATTATTTTAAAATTTATGCTCTGTAATTAGTGTGACTTTAATCACCCCTCTTTGTGTGTGTGTGTGTGTGTGTGTGTGTGACACACAGCGGAGCTCCTGCACATCCTGTCTCGAGACGCTCACCCGTCATACACACCTGAGCTGTACGCCTCGTACATCAACATCCTGCTCGGGGTTTTCTACTCTGTGTGTAGAGACCTGAGGGAGCTGCGGCACCTGGTAACACACACACACAGTTAATGTGTGCACACCCTATATTCACATCATATCTTCCAAAAGCATTATATTGTTTCTTAGTTTAAAATCTGGTTTAAAATGGATTTGAAGTCCGTATATTGATTTACTGTTTATTTATTTTCTTAACTGCTTATTTATATACAGGGTGACACAGAATAATGGGAATTTTTGAAATGCGTATTGGTAGCCATTAGCAGGTGGTAGCACTGCGGGTTAGTGACATTTAGCAAGTAAACACTCCGCCATTTTAGTAATCATGGATCAGTGGAACGTAAACAAAATGCATTTCTTTTATCACTTCTAGTTTTATTGGATTGTAAAAAAGTTCCCATTTTTTTGTGTCACCCTGTATCTGTTAACACATCTGTCTATTGATTTGCTTATTTTTAAAAAATATTATATATGTATTAATTTACTTATTGATTTATTTTCTAGTTAATGCATTTTCTCATTTATTTATTTTAGTTATTTACCAGCTTATTTATTTATTTATTTCCTAAAATTTTCAATTCCTCACTTTTTTTCTTATTTATTTAACTATTTTACCACCTTACATATTTGTTTTTTTTTATACATTATTCCATTGTTTATTTATTATACTTGTATGTGTTTTTTTTTTTTTGCTATATTATTGTGATTTTTTTAAGCATATTATTATCTAGGCTGTATTAATTTTTTTGTTTATTTCACTTATTGAATAATTTTACGTGTGTGTGTGTGTGTGTTTGGTCATTTATATGTGCTCAACTTATTTGTTGATTTGTTGTTTTTCTATTTGTTTATTTATTTACTCTGTAACAGGCTGCACTGAATTTCTCAAAGTTCTGTGAGCCGCTGGAAAAAGGGGAAGGTAAAAACAAACTCTTTATAAACATTTGTTATGAATAACATGTTCTCCTGTATTCGTTGTGAAGGGTAACAAAGCAGTTATAAGTGTGTGTGTGTAAACACAGATATAAGAAGTTGTTATAGCACATACGGTCTGCCACGACGATGTCATTTATACCAGTTTATCACTTGTTAAGAGCCCGGTGTGTAAAAATATAGAAATCAGTAATTAATTAATTCATTATTTATTAAGCTAAATTTTGACTGAGTGCGGAACTGAAGCTGGGTTTAATCTGCTCTGCTTATGAAAGTCGTTTAGTGAGTGTTGATGGTCTCTGTGATTAAAGCGACACGTCAGGTGTGTTTGATCTGTTGTAATTCCTTCGTTTAAAGCCAGAGAGAGCGACACACACAAGCTGTGGAGGAACATCGAGCCTCACCTGAAGAAGGCCATGCAGAGTGTGTACCTGAGGGAGGTGTCCAGGTGAGACGACGACTACAGCACCGTGAAACATTAGTGTGTGTGTGTGTGCACACTTTAAAACCACTCAGGACACTCTCTCTCTCTCTCTCTCTCTCTCTGTCTCTCTCTCTCTCTGTGTTTCTCAGTGTTCAGTGGGAGGAGCAGCAGCAGATGGATGAGAAGGAAGCCACAGCTCTCAGAGGTAAAGAGAGTGAGATGAGAGCAGAAGTGATGAACACTCGCTCAGTTCAACACCGTGACAGTTCAGTGATATTAAAGTCACATTTTATCTCGTTTCCCTGGAAATTAGGCGAGACACTGTAGAGCGACAAATCCAGACCTTGTTCTCGAAGGCTTGTTCAAACCAGTCCTTCAACTTTAGTTCATACCTGACGTCATTTAATGTTTTTTTTTTATTTTTATTTTTTAATAATAACATAAAGAGCTGTGCAAAAGTCTTGCGTGTGAATGAAGGGAAACAAAACTGATTTTGGTTTACTGCAAGGATTGAACAAAACTTAAAAAGTTAATTTTTTCATTAAACATTTAAAAGTAGAAATGATTTTAGGTTGAATAATTTTGCACACACACCAACAAAACAAACAAACAAACTGTTCATAATTCATAAATTAATTCACTGATTCATGCTTATATTTTGTGAAGTGTGTGGACTATAAATGAGCATTTTACACTGTTTTTGCACAGGAAAAGTCACACACACCTAATTCACAATTTATTATGATTATTGTTTTTATTTTATTCATCCTGTTCATCTTCTCTCTCTCTCTCTCTCTCTCTCTCTCTCTCTCTGTGCGTGTGTGTAGGTTTATCAGCTCACGCTCATGTAGAACTGCCCTATTACTCCAAGTTCCTGCTGATTGCGGCGTATCTGGCGTCGTACAACCCTGCCAGGACGGACCGCCGCTTCTTCCTCAAGGTCAGATTCACCTCCTGCTCAGGTTTATCTGATGTGTTTTAGCTGTGGACGTGTGGACGTGAGCTTCAACAGAAGACACAACGACGTTTTAAAGAGCGTAGAATACATTCTGCTGGAATTATTGGCACCCTTGGTAAAGCTTCCATCCTACATTGAATAAACAATGAGTTGTCTGAAGTTAAAAACCTTCATGGTTTCCTCTTTACACCGAGTGTGTGACGGCTGAAGGGTGTAACTCAGTGGTTCTCAAAGTGTGGGGCGCGCCCCACTAGTGGGGAATACAGACATGACAGGTGGGGCGCAATGAACGGGA
>JAQMYL010000004.1:1838960-1850878 GCA_030014365.1 Clarias pachynema | reverse complement strand
CTGATTCCCGTTCTTGATAAAGAAACTCTGTGGACTGATGAATTAAATGAGTGACATTGGGTGTGAAATATTTGTAAAAGAAGTTGTATCTTTTATTATTATTATTATTATTATTATTATTATTATTATTTCCTGTTTCTGTTTGGAGTCAGGAGGTTTGTATCTCCTTCAGACATTAAAAGCAGTACAGGAACCTGATGATCCTCAGACTTCAGTTATCTTGAGCTTATTGTATGTTTAGTGAAATAAAATCTAATCAACATTTAAAAATTGTCGTGTTTTCAGAACAGTTAGATAGAAGCACGGCGGAGGGCGAGGAGGCAGGAGTCAGGATCCAGCAGCTCGAACAGCAGCTTGCAGAGCGTCAGGTGAGTGGATATCAGACGGGGTAGTGTGGTGAGGTCATGAGGGGACAGACAGTCTGTCAGGTCAGACAGATGATAATCCACTCATTATCTCTGTGTGTGTGTGTGTGTGTCACCTCTGCTGGCCTTCACACCTAAACGCTCTTCACAGTGTTTATGATCTGGTATTAAACACTAGTACGTTTGTGTCGGTTTAGTGTCTCGTAATGACCGTGTTCACGTTGCGAGTGTATAAAGTTGTCGTGTGTTTTTCAGGTCACTGACGAGCCACTAGGAGATCAGCTGACTGACCGGTCTCTGAGCGATTTGGACCGAGCAGAAGGTGAGTGTGTTTGTCTTGGAAGGTAACCAGGTAGACTGTCACTGACCTCTTGTACACGGCAGAGTTTATTTTTGAGGTTTACTGACTTAACATTGGAAAGTATTTAAAGTCTTCTTTAGATATTTAGACGTGTCTAACGTTCTCAGTCAGATAAACTTCTGGTAATTGATTAACCCTATTGAATAATTAATTCACATGGTTCATAAATATTGAAACAAGAAGCCACCAAAAATGGGGGTGGGTGAATGTGAGTGAGTGTGTGTGTGTGTGTGTGTGTAAGGAAATGGCTGTAATTCCTAAATGGTTAACGCCACACTTTTGTGAAATAAAGCTGAAAGTTTTTGTTAATTTCTTAAGTGTTGAATTTCCGATTCAATGTGGTGGTGTACAGAGGCCAAATGGCCAAAAAAAAAAAAGTCTTGTTTCAATATTTATGAACCTTGTATTTACCTTGAAGTAAATTGCTTCAAATAGATATTCTGAATCATGTAGCTAGCGAGTCTTTGAAGTTTAAAAAACATGCATCAGGCACTAAAGATTCAATTCGATTGCAACAACAAAAAGCTTAAATAAAGCCACATTTTTTGTAAAACTGTTTTTCATCTTCAGTTTGACGTCCTCAGATTTATTAAGTTTATCAAAATGTGTAAGTTTAACACAGTTTATCAGTTCTCAGCCAGATACACAGTTTTCTTTTATCTTTTATCTGGTACTACATTACGTTACAGACTTACAAACAACTTGTACTAATGAACCGAATTCTGTAAACCTTATTATATTCAAAATGAAAGTCAAATACCCTGGTTCATCACAAAGCACACACTATTTTGTAACGCGCATGAAATGAAGGGCAACGCCACCTGGTGTCACTTTTAATCAGACACTGTTGCCCTTAACACTGTGTCCTGTGTGTAACTTTGTATCTAGCTTAATTTTTTTTCTTTATTACTCCTTTAACACTAGTTGTGTACTTACAAGTTGTGTACTTACAAATTTAGCTTGAAGACACAACTTAGTGACAGATCTTAGTAACATTCCACTTCAGGGCTGTCTTTGCAATAACTAACTAATAAATAAATAAATAAATAAAATAATAGTTTTATTATGCTGAGACTTTGATGTGATTTTTCCACACTGAAGGTACAGATGGACAACATTCTGAGAAGGTCTTGATGTTGGAGCAGCAGCTGGTTGAGCAAGAGAAGGAACTTGCTGCCCTCCGGGAACATCTGGCGTTAAATGAGCTGCAAAACCTGACAATTTCACACCAAGAAAATTCTGACTTTCAAAATACGGAAAACATTCCTAACATATCTGACAGTTCTGGAGCACTACCCGATCTTGAAAACGTTTTAGAAGAAGACACAACACTGATTGCAGTGGATACAACATATGCTATGTCTACATCTCTCGTGTCATCATCTGCTGACAATGAAAGCAGTCCTGAGGTGACCGGAATGCAGCTTGAGTCACCTGTAGAGTTAAAGGGAGTTTCCTCTGATGAGATGGTAACTAGCACGGACTCAGAAGTTGCTCATAACAGCTGGACACTCCTGGAAGCTATTAATCAAGATGCCAGTCAAGAGTGGCCTCAGCAAATTCAGGACTTGAATGCTCTTCATGTTTCCACTTCCTCGTGGGAAACAAGTGAAGAGCAGGTCACATCTACATGCTCAATGGTAAAGGTAGAGTCATCATCCATGGTTATCCACGAGACAGTAGAGATTCAAATTGGCCAGCAGGAAGCAAACATGCTGAACGCTGATTCCAGTCCTAGTCAGGTTTTTGCACAGATGCTGGCAGAGGAAGTCCAGAAAAAACACAGCGAACTACTTCGTGAAATTCAACAACTGAAAGATTTAGCTGCTGAAGCCCAGGACAGAGTGCACGTGCTGGAAGAGGAACTAAAGTCACTGACAGATGTTAAAGATGAAGCAGAAGCAAGGGCCTTAAGATATGAAAGAGACTTGATGGAGGCCCAAGCTGAGATTCATAAAGAAGCAGAGCAGAAGACATCAGAGAAAGTCCACGAGGAACAACTGGAGATCTTACAAAAGGAGGCTGACTCCAAGGATGAGAAGATCCAATCACTGCAAGCAGATCTTGACGAGATCCAGCAGAAACTCCTTGAGAGAGAAGGTCAAGCCCAGATGCTGGGTGTGCAGTTGGAGGACAGAGAACTTGTCTGTTCTGATCTGGAAGGGAAAGTCATCAACATGGAGGCAAGGGTTCAACAGTTTTCCGAGGATGCTGAGAGAGCTAACACTGCTCTCCTTGGCAAGACCAATGAGCTTGATGATTTGCAGCAGTCTCTTTCCCTGAAGGACCAGGAGATGATCGAACTCAGTGAAAGCATGAATGCTAAACTGCTTCAAGCAGGCGAGGAAAAGTTTGCAATATCTAGTGAGGTCAAAATGCTAAAAGAGCAGATGTTGGAACTTGAGAAAACCTGGCAAGACCAGGAGAAAGTGAAAGTAGATAAAACAGACTTTGAGAGTGAGAATTTGGTTGCATTGCGGAAGGAGAACGAGAACCTGATTGCTCAAATAGCTACCATGAAAGCAGATGGGGAGCAGGTGAAGAGAAAGTTGCAGGCAGCTTTGGTTCAACGTAAAGAGTTGATGAAAAAAATTGCTGGGTTTGAGAAGGAAGAAGAAGGAGGCAAAGAAAAAGTAAATCCAGAGGCTGAGGTCAAGCCTGAGGAATGGGAAAAAGAACAGGAATTACAGAAGCTTGAAGCACAATTACAAGAGACCAGACAAGTCTTGATTTCCAAAGAAGAGACTTTGAAAGATCTTGAACAGAAATCGCTGAGCCAGGATCAAGCACTGGCTGAGGCACAGGTAGAAATCCTACGTTTGGTTGGGGAGGCTAAAGCGTCAAGTGAAAATGGACAAACGATAAGCCAAGTTCAAGAAGATAACACTAGACTCCAATTACAGGTCACCAGCATGGAATCTGATCTTGATGCGCTGCAGAAAAAGCTCCAGGAAGCCATGGATTCTCGTAAAGACACCCTGCGCAAGGCAAAAGAAAAAGATAGGCATCATCGTGAGCAGCTGAGACAGCAAAAAGAAGAGTACAGTGGTCTTCTGGAACGTTTTGAAGCTACCGATGAAGAGAATGCCGATCTAATAAAACGTGTAAAACAGCTAGAAAGTCTTGTGGAGTCAAGGGAACCCGGAGATACAACAAAGCTTGTGAATGTAGAGGAAGTGTCAGAGAGTTCACCTGAGAATGTGGAGAAACCTGTATCAGGGGATTGGGTTCAAGAGGATTGGGTAGACTTTACGACATCTGATACAGAAATCAATCAACAAGGATCAGCTTCTGATCAAGCTCCACAGGCCACATCAAGAAATCATGAGAGTGTGATCAGTTCGCTCCAAGACGTGATCAAATCTGAGCAAGCTGCTCGTGTGGATCTAGAAATACAGCTGCAAGAAAGAGCGGCATCTCTGTCACTCAAGGAGGCAGAGTTGCTTGAACTCAGCAAAGAGTTGGAGACATTGAGGGCAAAGGAGAAACAGATTGATGCTCTTTCCGAAGAACTGGATGCATTGAGAAATAAGTGTGAGCAAGCAGAAGCCCATGCTGAAATGTTAAAGGCGGAGGTGGAGGAGGCTGCCGCTGCAGTCAAGACAAGCATCTCAGATGCAGAATCTCCTGTTGTAGCTCTTCAAGCCGAGGTGGATGAGTTTAAGCAGTTCCTCAAAAGCAAAAACGATGAGATCATCGACCTGAGCCAGCAGCTGAGTGAGCAGAGCTTTCTTCTACAGAAAATGCAGGAGACTGTATTGGAGAAAGATCAGCTGATTGCTTCTTTACAAGAGGGATTGAAAAGTGAGCAAGAAAGAAGTCAAAAACTGGAATCAGAAATCCCCCAGAAGCAGGAGGAAGAGAAAGATCAAAATGCCAAATTACAGCAGCTTCAGCGTAAACTTCAGGCTGCTCTGGTATCACGAAAGGAACTTCTTAAAGAAAACCAAATTTTAAAGGAAGAGCTGGCTAATACAGAGAAGCTGACATCAGAGTTGCTAGAAAAAGTTACAAATTACGAGTCTAATATCAGTAATCTTAGCACAGAAAAAAGCAAACTAATTGAAGAGGTGGATAGGACCTTGCTGGAGAACCAGAGTCTTGATGCCACCTGTGAAAGCCTTAAGCTAGCAATGGATGGTCTGCTCAGTGAAAAAGAAACATACAAACGGCAAATTGACAGCGCCAGAGAAGAAGCAGAGCAAGCATCTAGGCGATGGGAAGAAAAACTCCAAGGCATGAAAGAGGAGTATGAGACCTTACTGAAGTCGTATGAGAATGTGAGTGATGAAGCAGAACGGGTAAGAAAAGTGCTGGAGGCTGCAAGGCAGGAGAGGCAAGAATCGGCGGCTAAAGCACGTGCCCATGAGGCAGCCAAACAAGAGGCAGAAAAGTTAGCGGCAGACGCTCAGAAGGAAGTAGATACTGTGAAGGATAAAATGCGCAAATTTGCTAAGACAAAACATCAGAAAATAATGGATCTTGAAGAGGAGAATGAAAATCTTAGAGAAAAGTTGGAGAAGAAAGGAACCAAAGAAGGAGACAGTAATTTGCAGCAAGAGCTAGAGAAAGTTCAGAATGCGTTTGATTCTTTAAAAGCTAGTTTTGATTCTTTAGAAGCTAAACGATGTTCTTTAGAGCAAGAAACTGAAAAACTGAAACAACAACTGGCTCAGGAATTGGATAAAAAGAACAGTGAAATGATGAATGTTGGTGTCTCTGAGGAAGTTAAGGAACACATAGCTGTTCAGCAGTTGAGCCCTGTTTTAATTGAAAACCAAGAAGATATAGTTGTTGGTAGCTTTTCCAGAGAGTCTAATCTGTTGGAGCAAGAAGTGCAAAGCCAACCCATAGAAACGGCTGAGAAGCTGAAAGAGAAGGAAGAAGCTCTCAAGGCAGCAGAGGTCAAGGTAAAAGAGCTCCAAGCAGCGCTTGAAGATGAGAAAAGAACTAGAGATGAACAAAAAGTGTTGCTTGATGCAGAATTATCTTCTTTAAGGCAACAAATTCAGGAATCTGTAGATCGAGAAGAGAAATTTAAAGAAGAGTGTTCCAAAAAAGATACCCAGCTTCAGGTGACCCATAAAAGTTTTGAAGAAACTATGGGAACCAAAGATGACCAGGAATCCCTGTTTAATGCAGAGCTGTCATCTCTTAAGAAACAACTTCACGAGTTTGCAGAAAGGGAGCAGAATCTGAAGGAAGAGGGTTCTAAGAAGGAAAATCAGCTTAAGGAACTTCGCAGAAGTCTAGAGGTTGAGAAGGACGACCTTGAAGAACGACTGATGAACCAGTTAGCCCAGGTCAATGGCAGCATAGCGGGTTACCAACAGGAGGCAGCTGACAGTCGAGATCGCCTTGCAGACTTGCAGAGAGAACTGGAGAAGGTGCAGAGGGAGAGGGCCGAGTTAGAGATCCTGTTGACAGGGGAAAAGGATCGAACTGCCAGGCTTGAAGAAGATAAAAGACAGGCTCAGAGAGAAAGAGCCGAAGCAGAAGCGGAAGCAGGCAAACAGAAAGAGCTTGAGCAGAAGCTAAAATCTGCACAAAGGGTGAAGGAAGGTAGCCAGAGCCGAGCACGTCAACTTGAGGAACTGCTGAGGGAGAAGCAGCTTGAGGTCCGGCAGATGCAAAAAGACTGCATTCAGTACCAAGAAAGAATCAGTGTCGTAGATCGGGAAGCTAAGGTTCTCCTCTTGAGTAAAAATGAGGTGTCTAATGAGCTTGAATCAGCTCATCAGGAGATGGCAAAGATCAAAGAAGGAAGAAGTAGACTTGAATCAGAGCTAATGATGTACAAAGGGAAGTTGGATGTGGCTCAGGGTGAGGTCAAAGAGGCACGTGCTGAGAAAGCGGCCTCTGAAGAATTACTACGCCGGCGAGAGGCCGAACTGAAGTCTGAAGGTGAACGAACCCTTGATGAGGTGAGGTATCGCTTGGGAGCAGAGCTTAAACAAATGGAACAAAGGTTGGAGCAGGCCTACAGAGACCGAGAAAGAGAAGAAGAGGCAACTCTTGTGGCTAAGAATATTGCAGATGCGGCACAGAAATATGCACAGGAAACACAAGCACGTCTGGATGGGTCACTAGCACGACTGGCTGCCTTCTCGCGCTCCATGTCCTCGCTGCAGGATGACCGTGACCGTGTTCTCGATGAAGCTAAGCAGTGGGAAAACCGTTTCCACAGTGCCCTTCAGGGAAAAGAGTCTGAACTGAGGGAAGCCGAGAGCAGAGCTAAGGACCTATCTGAGCAACTTCAGAAGGAGACAACCCAAAAAGAGCAGCTGCAGAGCTCTCTAGAAAGGTTTGTTTCATTTATATTCAAATTTTCTGTCATCACTAAAGTTATATTAATATCCTTAAAATTAATAACTGTCATTGTGATTTTCTCATAACTGTGGCTGCCTTGCAGGTTGCAGAAAGAAGAGGAGCGCTGGCAGCTGGAGTTGTCCGAGACAGAGAAAAAGCACAAGGAATCTCTAACTACTTTAGAAAAAGAAAGAGAAGACTTGCAGCGGAAACTGACTGAGACAGAACGCTCTCTTGCCCAGACACAATCTCAGCTTACCTCCCTGGAAGCGGAAGCAGAAGGTCTACGTCATCGAGCTAAGGCTCTAGAAGAAGCAGTTGACAAGCTTCAGAGTGACACCAATCAAGCCAGGGCTGAAATTAAGGAGCGGGAAACAGAAGAAAGAAGGTTGTGCTTAAATCTGGAGCAACTAGAGACCGATCTGCGTTCCTCTAAAACCCTTACAGACACTCTTCAAGCAGAGTTAGCTGAGAAGCAGAAGAGGGAAGTGGAGCTCCTTGGAGAGAAGGAATACGCAGTCACTCAGGTATTCACTTTTAGTACTATTTTAGGATACCTGAGAACATTGTTCTTTTATACTGTTTTATGATTTTGTTTTGTTTTGCCCCTAGGCTGTGGAGGAGGCCAGGAAGGAAGCAGACAGCAGGGCAGAAAAGGCAGAGAAACAGCTGGAGGAAAGAAGAGCAATTATGAGAGATCTTGAGGAGAGGCTTCGTAAAACTGAGGAGGATGCCAGCCAAAGCAAAGCTCGACTGGACAACTTCACAAAGGCTATGGGATCCCTGCAGGATGATCGGGACAGGGTACTAAGCCAATACAAGCAATTAGAGGAGCGACACCTCCAGGTAAGGTCTTATTGTAGTAGCGTCATCAGTTCAGAGCTTGTATGTAGTCTAACACATTCTTATCTTTTCAGTTAATGATGGAGAAGGACGGTCTCATTCAAGAAGCCGCTACTGAGAACAACAGCTTGAAGGAGGAGCTTCGTGCCCTTCTGGCCCAACGTGATGACCTCAATGCTGAGAACGCCAAACTGGATGCTCAACTCCATGGTTACCGAGACGAGTTAAATCAAGTTCTCTCTATGAAGGATTCCCAGCATAAGAAGCTGCTTTCAGTAGAGCTTGAACGTATCAGTGCCTTAGAAAAAGAGAGAGAAGAGTTACAGGCCAAGATGGAGGTTCTGGAAAAAGAAGCTTTGGTTAAAAGAGGCCCTGCGGTGGAGCATGAGATTTGGCGCAAGGCTGGACAGATTGAAGCGACACACCATGATGCTCCTGGTGCAGAGGTGGAGAAGCTAAAAGAGCAGCTTCAGGTAGCCAGGAAAGAGATCAGCACTCTGAGGGAAACACTAGCATCTGAAAGGGAGGCGTATGCAGCACACAGTAAGGAGTTGAAAGAGCTTCGCTGGGAGGGAGGGATACTTCGGACCGAGACCGAGACGGCTGAGGAGAGGGTGGCTGAACTGGCCAAAGACTTGCTGGAGATGGAGCAGAGGTTGCTGGCAGAGAAGGAGGCAGCAGCTCAACTCAGAGCTCAGAATCAGGCCCTTGGTCAAGCCATGGGTTCATTGCAGGATACACATGACGAGGCCATCAGTGAACTGAAGGAACTGCGGTTTCGCATGGAAGAGCGTCACCAGTCGGGACACTCATCAGCGCCACCTAGCGGTTCAGCTGGTGAAGTGTGGAGTTTGAAGAACGCCCTTTCCGCACTCCAGAATGATCGGGAAAGAATGGTACCTAACTTTGATACTACCATTATTTACATAGTGGTGCCTGTGAAGCATCACTTCGTATTATCTTGCAGGCTTATTATTATTTTTCCTTTTTTAAAATTCTTCTTCTGTACAAACTTTAGTCCCATACCGTTTGTCATAGACATATGAAAGAGGTGTCAAATCATGCGGCTTATTCGGGAAGGGGGTGTTATGACTTTTCTAAGCGGTGGGGGGAGTCAATTTACCGCCCAGAAATCCCGTAGACTAACATTGAGACCAACTTTGACGGATTTTAGCGCAGAGCAAAAAATTTTTTGCAAGCTGCGTCAGGACATGCCCCGCTAGATGTACCCCTGGGGTGTCAGAGGTGCCCAAATTTGCCCGGTTGACACATAATGGTGAAGGTACTCGCCACTGAAATGCTCACAGTTGCATTCCCTGCTATGGTAACTTCCATAGGAACTTTGAAACTGAACCTAACTGTGGATCCCACTGTCATAGAGACATGAGGACGGGCTCATTTTACTCATGCAATCAGACAGTCTCTCAGGATCATTGTGAAGCTGTCAAGCCATGCCTTAACAACCAGTTTAGAGCACCTTAGTACCTGATCCCACAGACTCATTATAAAGGTCCCAGATGCCCAAATTTTTTCAAATGTAAGCACCACTCACATTTTCTTCAAAAAATTTACCTCACTAGTTAGAAATGGCGCTCTAAAAATGCCCAATTTTGGACGAAATAAATCCTGTCCCATTGGAAAGGGAATTCTGCCATACCCTTATTTTCACCAAACTTGAAAGCATCTTGCATGTGGCCGTTTTAATGTAGGTAGTTTTATCCTTTTGTTCCCAAAACCAGGGTTATTTAAACGTTTCAAGAAAACAGATGGACCAAACTGGCAATGCAATTGAACACTAGTTTTCCAGATTGTTTCTTGTTGTTACTTCTAATTGTTAATAGATTATGTGACATATAGCATATTTGTTTTTAGCCCAATAATATAAGATGCTGCCCAACAAGCAGGAGTAAAAAATACTTGAGTATCATTTTGGACAGTTTGTTTATTGGTTGCTGGATTTACTTGCTGGAATGATACTTGCCGGAGGAAATGCTTTAACATAAATTAGAAATATTGGCCTCAAGAATCTCAGGTAGGCAAACCAATGAATAAATGAAATTTATTTTGATCAATTTAAAGTATTCCATTTTGCTCAATATTACTACTTTTACTTTGTTTGTTTTTTCAGCCCCTACAAAAATGGTGACAGCATGCGGAATGTAACATACTGTAGTTTAGGTCAACGTAAAATTTTTTGCTGATTTAATGAGTTCTAAATGCTGCTTCAACCATCTAATCTCCCTTCGTGATTCAGCTGGAACAGGTGCAGATGCAGCACAACGAGCTGGAAAGACTCGGATCCGGAGAGCTCGCAAAACTCACCAAGATCCTGGAGGATGAGAGGAAGAAGACGGGAGAGATGGAGGAAAGGATGACTGTGCTGCTCCAGGAGAGGGAGACACAGCTGGAGAGAGACAGGCAGGAACTGGAGATGATCAAGTAAGAGGACTGATGTTCCATGCATGGGCGTTTAGAAATAATAAGCTAATGTAAAGCACGTCATTGCTGAAAATACACTGCTGGACTACACACTCTGGCTGATGTGTGAGTTTTACTAGTCTGAGTAATTTGTATACGCAGAAGATTTGCGTCAGGAACCAAATTAACATTAAGTCATCATACACGTATCATGCCTCCTGCACAAAAGTAAACAAACAGCAGAACCTCTGCATACGAATTTAATCCGTTTCAGAGGCGAGTTCTTAGGGCGAAATTCTGTATTGCGAAACAGAATAATGTAAATGCAGATAATCCATTCCAGCCACCCAAATAAAATTTTACTAATATTACCAATTTCCAACACTGTAATCAAATTTTTGTTCGGTTACTCGTTCCCGAGGCAAGTTTCTTGCGAAACTTCAGTTCTTAAGGCGAAAAGTTATTTCATATGCCGAGGTTCCACTGTAAGGTGGCCTTTACGGTGGTCCAAACGTAATAATTTTTTAGTTAATATATAATAATTCATAACGGAATATGTTGTATAATTCATGAATACTTATTATAAAAAAGTTATGTCCTTTTAATTCATTTGAAAGCTTGCAGCATTAGATGATGCTCATCTTGCTTTGTCGCCCCCTGCAGGCTGGAGCGTAGCGACTTGCAGGCTCAAGCAGAGACTCTGAGGAAGCAAACGCTAACGACGCTTTCCGAACGTGACCAGCAGATACGGCAACTCGGTGCCATGCTGGAGGAGGCGCGATCATCCGAACCCAAACTACTGCAGGCGCACACACACAGACAGGTGAGGGGAACGCTTCTTTATTAGCCTGATTAAATCTTAAATAGTTTGCTTAAATAGACTGTTCAGCTTCAATTACCTGCCTATGATGAGTTTATAAATGGACTTCTTACTTTAATTTAGCTTCATACAGCAGTAGTTGTTCTGCACGTGCAGTTCTGTCTGTATTAGGTAATATATAGTTATGTAAATCAGCTCCTTTCACAAGGATCTTATAGATATATGTATCGTTTTGTACATTAGGGATCTGTGTATTAATAGTTATAAAATACAACAGGATATTCATATTAATCATGTGTGCTGTATTGATTTTGTTTTTAAAAATATTTATTTATGCTGTTATTGCAATATCTGTCAGGAAAAGTGTATTTGTATTTGTATATTTGTTGGTTTTACACAAATCGTCCTGCATGTAACATCAATTTTGCGTATTCTGATATTCGTAGGCAAGAATTGCAGAAGACAGCGCCCCCGGAGGCCCCCTCGGGCATAGCGAGGACTATAAGGCAGAATGTGTTCTTCTCCAGAAGAGGTACCAGTGTGTACTAACTAGAAACTAACTAGACTTTTTATCACCGCACAGTATGATAACATGCAATATAATAACACATTGTCTCTGATCATGTGTGTGTGTGTGTGTGTGTGTTTATCAGGTTGGATGAGGAGATGGAGATGAGGCTCAGCGTACAGGAGCAGCTCTCTACAGCACAGGATCATCTCAAAAGGTTTGACCTCAATCACAGTATTACATCACGTCCTGTCTGCTGCCAGTCTGATTTTGATGGGACACAAAACTGTTTGT
>JAQMYL010000004.1:1723647-1740260 GCA_030014365.1 Clarias pachynema | reverse complement strand
GTGTGTATTGAATGTGTGTTGAGTGTGTATTGAATGTGTGTTGAGTGTGTATTGAATGTGTGTTGAGTGTGTATTGAATGTGTGTTGAGTGTGTATTGAATGTGTGTTGAGTGTGTATTGAGTGTGTGTTGAATGTGTTTGCCCGGTTCTCCATGTGTTTCATCAGCGGTGATGTGTGTAAGTCTCCGAGGGGCAGATGGCCGACAGTTTTGACCCACTTTGATGGATTTCACACTGATTAAAGCAAAGAGAGAGAGTCGAGCCGTTCCCTCAGTGTGTGTGTGTGTGTGTAAAGGTTTTATAAAGTGTGTATGCTTCTATCGCTCTGGTTATCTGGTATTACTTTTCTGTCTATCTCTGTATCTGTACGTGTTGTCTGGGCGGCTCAGCCTGCAGGAAAACACTCGCCGTATACCAACACACACACACACACACACACACACACACACACACACACACACGCACACACCTCACAAACAGCTGAGTAATCCTGTGACAATCATCTGTGTTAATATGGTTTAATCTTTACATTTGACCTCCACAGTCACTTTGTCCATCTGGTCAGATCGGTGAGTTTGTTTACTTTTTGGTTTTATAATGTGCTTATTTATACAAATCACTATTAACGTTCTGAGTAAACTGATTTAATTCAACACGCTTTCCAAAATACAGCCGCCTGGCACGTGTGTGCACAAGTCATAGGAAGCATGTTTAACCCCGGAGACACGGAGTCAATGCTAAATAAATGAGGAGCAGATTAGGGGTGTGGTTTAGTCTGAGGACAAGTAGGATAGATAAGAGCAGATGTGGCAACCCTGAACCTAGTTATACGTAAGGTATTTAAAGTATAAAGATATATAGGATGTACTAGTCTGAAATGCTCTGATACAAACATCTGATACCAGGTAACAGTGGAATATCATCTAAACATCATGCAAATAAACCACTAGTGTACTTAGACTCTAGAGTGCATGTATGCTCTGAAATCGGAGGAAACCGAAGCAGCCGGAGGAAACCCACCAAGCACGGGGAGAATATGCAACTCCATGCACACAGACCCGGGAATCGAACTCGGACCCTGGAGGTGCAAATCACTTCATATTAAATTAAATTAAAGAAATAGGAGCAAATGTTTTACTGAAAAAGGCTGCACAGTACCTAAAGATACAATTTAAAAACTGGTTGTTTAGGTTAAAACCTCAGCAGCAACCTCATTTCCCCTCTCGTCTGTTCCAACCACTCAGCATCAGCAGTATACTAATCACCAGCCTGATCATCTGTCTTCATCTGCACCTGTTTCTCACTGGTTTAGGACTTAAGTTAGATGCTTTTTATGGTTGAATGATTTATAGATCACTGTGTGGTTCAACAAACAACAAAAACATTCCTCTGAAACTGCTTAGCTATGAGGACTTGACTGAAAACGAGAGACAAAGTCCTTCAGGAAGCCTGGAGAACTGTTCCTCAAGAGTACATTAAAAATACAAGTCTGACTCTTTGGGAGCAAAATATGAAGAAATGCGTGGAGTTTAGAAGAGTACGGTATGGATTATTTACAACCAAGTATTCCAAAAAAATACATAAACCAAAAAAGGAGAAAGGAAATATACTTTCAGAGGACACCCGAAACACGACATACTAAACCAACGGTTCAAAATGTACCTCACAGAAGCCAAGGACAAAAAACTTACACACAGCTTTTCTGAAACAGCCAACAACAATAGAAACAAATCGAGTATAATAAGCTCACTGGTGGTGTTTACTTGAAAACAAAACTCATCCTTCTATTCTTCTAAATAAAGAGGTCAATAAGCTGATCATACAGGTGATCCTGGGCTTTAATAAATCAATAGCATGCCCTTTTATTTCAGAAACTGTTGGTCTTCAGGGAATCTCAGACACAGCAGTGATTAAAATGTAATAAATCTGACAAGAAAAATCCACAGATTTCAATCCTTCAGCTGTCCACAAGTCTCACATCAAACACAACTCACTAACGACAAAAACTCAACAGTAATATCACGATAATTCCGCAGGGACGCTGAATAAACTAGACGTCGCTGGTGAAGGTGTAGTGACCTGCTGATCAAGTAAAAGGATGATCCCATTAACCGTACACCAAATTCTGCTTCCATGGTGCTGTCACTCACTCACATGCAGGAGCCCCAGAGGAATCCTCTAAAGTTCATTAACCAACCAATCTGCTTGGTGAAATTTCAGCTCGCAATCCCAGCCCCTGCTGACACAGGTACAGACGCTGGAAACAGTTTGTAGGAACAGAAATAGTTGTAAGTAATACAATAATTAAAAGAATGTTTTGAAAATATCGCAGAAAGAGCCGCTGGGGGTCGACACTGATTACACTGATTACTGCAAGAATGCTAATTAAACATTGTAGCATTTAACACTCGCAAGGTCACCAGAGGACACAATGTGAGTCATTCCAAGCTAACTCAAGTATTGCACCACATTTAAGTACATTTAAGGCCACTTTAAATTCATATTCAAAATACTTCATTGCACTTTGCACTGTTACATGTAAATACTAAATTATCTTAAAAGCTTACTTGCACATACAGATACCTTCGCAATAATATTATTATTATATATGTCTTTTTTTTTTTTTGTAGTACCTTTACCACCCTTTTTTTTTTCCTCCTCTTCCTATATTTTATATTATATGTTTATGTAAAGTTGGGGAACACGGGTCTAAGAATTTCATTATGGTAATGATGCCTCATTGTTATCTGTATATGACAATAAAACTTGAAACTTGAAACTTGAACTTTACTTATTTTCATGTGGTCTGTTCAATGGATAAGTATTAAAATCATGTTTAAATGCTACGGTGCACTGTCATGTTTAAGATCATTTAAGATTTGTAAAAATATGTCTGGAATACTGAACCAAGAACACAAATACTTTATGCTCAAAAACATCCTAATCCTGTTGTGCTTGTAACAAAGTAGAATGGCACTAATTTGCATCCTATAGACTAGGCATTTTAGTTCATGTTCAGTAAACAGCAGAATGAGTTTAAGAATAAACGCTGCACGTGAACATGCACTGCCTTGTACAATGTGACTTAAGGCGTGGCCTCTGTCTAGGGGGAAATTAAATCCAACTCTGTCCCTCTCTGGGTGCGGTGTCTGGAAAATGTCATGGTTAATGGAAGTGCCTGAGGATGAACACTCAGCCGAGAGACCGCATGAGTCAATAACGCTGCTTTACTGCCCTCGAAGCATCAGTGAAGGAGCCTGGCCTCTGTGCTTGTCTTTTATGTCCTAATGAAGAGGGTGTGGTCTATATGCTTGTGCTTTATGTCCTATTGACAGAGATATAGTCTCTGTGCTTTCCCTTTACACCCTAGTGACAGAGGTGTGGTCTCTGTGCTTGTCCTTTATGTCCAAGTCAAAAAGGTGTGGCCTCTGTGCTTCTCCTTTATCTCCTAGTGAAGAAGGTGCAGCCTCCGCGTTTGTCCTTTATGTTAAATTGATGGAGACGTGGCCTCTATACTTGTCCTTTATGTCCTTATGAAGGGGGTGTGGCCTCTATGCTTGTCCTTTATGTCCTAGTGAGGAAGACGTGGCTTTCGTACTTTTCCTTTCTGTCCTAGCTCCACACTTCTGGGAAGGCTTTCCACTAGATTTTGAATTGTTGATGTGGGGATCGTTGATGAGAATGAAGCATGCTGTGTGAGTGGAATTAATGACAATAATGACAACAAACATCTCCTCAAAATTTCAATCAAAATCCAAAACAAAAAGTAACAAGTTGTTCTCTGGATGTCAGTGGATTTTGACATGATCGACTGTGTGTTTGTGTGTGTGCGTGTTTGTAGGATTAAGGAGGAACTGTCTTTGGCTTTGCTAAAGGGCACAGGGGACCCTCGGCATTGGCGTGCTTCAGCTGAAAGCAATTACTGTGGAGAGAGATTGTATTAGCAGTCTTTCTCCGGGTCACTCTCTGTGACTCTCCTCTCCTCCTTTTATTTTCCACCAAAACTGAAACAATCAATAGCACCAACAGTGGAAAATGGAAGCAATTCATGTCTAATCACTGGGAGAGTGTTGTGCTTGGAGATTCCTTTCAGGAAGGGAAATTGTTCCACAGAATTGAAAGCCTTAGTGAAATAGTTCAGAGGAAAATTTAGGACTGTACCTTTAAGACTTCACAGCCTTTATAAGATGTGTAATGAGGTTGGTGATCGTTACACACCTTCGTTCCGGAGTTATGTCATAAGGCATGACCAAGTGAAGACCAAAAGAGTTGAAGCATGGCGAAGATGATAACAGGTGATGTTAATTACAGCAAAGAAAGTGGAGCAGAAACAAACTTCAACAAAGTCAAAGGAGCTAGAAGTTAATCAACCTAGGAGTACATAACCAACAATAACCATGAAACAAGAGATATAGCACTAGCACACATACGTACATCACCTATGGAATTTAATGAAGCTAGGAACATTTCAAGAAATAGGGGACCTAGGAATACTATCACACGAACAAGAATTTGGGGACATAGGAACAGGACCACAAAGATAGGAACTGGGAACCATAGAAAGACTACCACAAAGTTCCACAAAGACAGGAATTGGAGAACCTAGGGGTGCTCCCACAAAGACAGTAACTAAGGAACCTATGAACACTAGCACAACATCAAGACCCGGGGAGCCCAGGGACACTACCAAGAAGGCAGGAACCAAGGAACACTACCAAGAAGACAAGAACTGGGGAAACTAGGAACTCTACCAAGAAGGCAAGAAATGGGGAACCTAGAAACACTACCATAATAACAAGAACCAGCGATCCCAGGAACACTACAAAGAAGATAAGAACTGGGGAACCTATGAACACTACCACAAAGACTGGAACTGGGGAATCTAGGAACACTACCACAAAGAAAGGAACTGGGGACCTAGAAACACTACCACAATGACAAGGACTGCAGAACCTAGAAACACTACCACAATGACAAGGACTGCAGAACCTAGAAACACTACCAAGAAGACAAGAACTGGGGAAGCTGGGAACATTACCAAGAAGACAAGAATTCAAGAAGCTGGGGACACTAACAAGAAGACAAGAACTGGGGAACCTATGAACACTACCAAGAAGGCAAGAACCGGGGTACCTAGAAACACTACAACAATGACAAGCATTGGCAAACCTAGAAACACTACTACAAACAGTAACTACGGAACAGTATAGGAACAGTATTACAAGAATAGAAACTAAGGAAACTATGCATTTTAGTATAAAAACAAGTACTAAGGAACCTAGGAACACTAGCAGAAAGACAAAAATCGGGGAACTTAGGAACACTAGCACAAACTGGAAGTGGAGGACCTATAAACACTTCCTCACTTGGGAAGTATAACAGGAAAACTACAGAAAGGCAAGGAACTAGTAAAGCTAGAGTATTTAGGAACACAATAGCTACGGTGAGTTAGAGATGATGCAGGAATAGAAACAGGAAGTAGACCTGTGAAATACAGGAAGTAATTGAGTATGTGATCCTCTATGACACTGTGCTTAACATCAAGAGATCAAACACTGAACTCTTCACATCAGACAGATCACTGCCCTTTGATCTACGTTCAAACAGATGCACCACATTAGCTTCTCTTTGACGTGTATGTGTGTGGCGCCATGTGTTACCACCACCAACATTAGCTGACACTACACAGCTTTCAAGGTAAAGGTTGTGGAGTTATCTCTTGCCAAATAAACACTGAATTATAGTGTTTAATGAAGAATGTTAGTGTTTGATGGTGAATACTGGTGTTGCACTGAGAATGGGATGATTTAATGGAAAATGTGTGTACTGTATTGTGAATGGCTTGGTGTTTTGTGAAGAATGCTAGCATTTATTGGGGATGTTTATTACAGATTGTTCTGTTTAAGAGAGTATGATTTTGTATAGGTTGCTGTATTAAGTTAAACACCAGTGTTTATTTGACTATGTTGGTGTTTTTAAGTCTTGTGTATTTTTATCGAATAGTGTTGGTCTTTAATGGAGAATGTTGTTTATGTTCAACACTTGGTTTGGTATTTTGTGGAAATGCTTGCCAGGGAATCCTGGCGTTTTATAGAGCTTGTAAGTAGTATTTAAGTTGACTGATATTAATTGATAAGGAATTGGTGTTTGATACAGACTACTCCTGCTTATTGAATACGATTTTTGTTTAGTAATGTTAGTGTTTGCCAGACAATACTAGTGTTTATTGTTGGTATTTGTGAACGTTTCCTGTTTATTGAGATTGTTGTTGTTTGATGTAATTTACTGAAAAATCTGTGATCTATTTGCCAGTTTGAATCCACAGCTGTATTTACTACGGACGGGAATCTTAAGGGACTGGCCAATACGATATGATACCTACAGTAGGTGGTGATTCCATTTGTATTGCGATTCTGTAAGTATCAGGATTTTATAAATATTATGATTCGATATTATATATTTTAGATTTTGTTAAAATTTTAAACAAACTTAGCAAATAATTTACTCCTACTCTACCACACTGGATTCTGTGCTGCCTTTCAATGCGTGAATAGTTTTGAGTGCACCTGCAGGATCGTAGAGGAACTGCTTACCTCCTCACATGCAAACATACAGTATATGCAAGGTACAAATTAATAAAAAATATATATATTTTGGAGTCAGTGTGGCGAAACATGAATCACCACACAAAAGAACTGTGATTTATAGCTGATTGTTTTTTTTTATACCCCTCTAATATTTACTATCGGTTTGTACAGGATGATTCACTCAAAAGAGGCCCTGAATATTCTTTAATAACTCTCGCTAGGATGAAGCAATCTGAACGAAACAATGTACAATGTGCTCCTCAGTATATGGAGCTCCGAGCACGTCGGGATGTCCCTGAGTGGATGATTTGAAGGGAAACATCTAACATGAAATTGCTGCTATTCCCCTGATATCCTTGCCAATACATTCAGAAACATGGAGCGATGTGTCAAAATGTGTCTGGCAGAAAACAGAGATCACTTCCAGCATCGCATGTAATGCAATCAATTGCACATATGTCAATTTATGTAGCGTACTTTTTGGGTCAGATTGCTTTATCATTAACAAGAGTTATAACAGAATATTCGGGGCCTCTTTCGAGTGAATCACCCTGTATTATAATAAGGATAAATACTTAAAAAACGCTAGAACCCTTCTTTAGGCCAATGTGAAATTCAGAAAAGTCAGAAACTTGATTGTGTTGAATTACCGGGATTGTGTGTGTGTGTGTGTGTGTGTGTGTGTGTGTGTGTGCTTATTTGATAAAATAGGATTGTGTGTGTTTGATTTATGGGATTGTGCGTTATAGCTGTGTTTTGTCTCTCTTTGTGAACAGTAATATAATTTATTCAGCTGATAAACACTGAAGGTTCAGCAGTATTAAGGCAATAAATGTGCTCCCGCAGTGAGTGAGGAAATTCCCTCCTCCGTGAGGATGTTCAATACTGACATCAAAGAGGAATCACAAGGAGGGAAAAACCCTTTGATAGCCTCATCAGGCGAGTGTTCAGTACAGCACAGCTGTGGTAACGGATTCCATTTCAGGTTTAGCTCTGATCCTAGATGTCCCGGTGCTATCCTGTCGAGTCCGGAACATTCTCTAACCTCACGCTGCTGCTGCTGCACTGAGAACAGGTTTAATCTCTTCTTCTTGTTTCTGTTATTGCTCATGGTTTGTGATAAATTGCTGCTTCTTGAACACCTGCAACAGGATATTAATAAACCTTGAATAAATGTAAATGATTTTTAACTTAACTCATGATTGAATGTAGATTCTGAAGCCCGTAAACACCAAAGTCACAAAACAACCTGCATTCTCCTAAACACTACTGAACACCAGCATTCACTATTAAATACCAACTTTCTTCATCACACATCTGTATTAAACACCAACATTTAATATAAAACACCAGCATTTCCCTTTAAACACAGATGCTCTTATTATCACATTATGGTGATTGTTGGTATTAAAAAGTTTGTCTTTTGATTGAATAAAGTTTTTTTTAAATCATAAATATTGGTGTTTAACAAATATTGGTGTTTAATAAAGAATGTTGAGTGGTGGTGTTTAGTGGATAATAATAGTGTTTAATAAAGAGTGCTGATGGTTGGTGGAGCATGAGTGTATTTGTTGGTGGTTGGTGCTTCAATTATTTAATCATTGGTGTTTATGAGAAGGTGTTTGAAGGAGTAAATTCGATTGTGTTGGTATTTGTTGGAGGAAGTTTGTGTTTGATGAAGAAAGCTAGTGTTTGATGATGGAAGCTAGTGTTTGATGATGGAAGCTAGTGTTTGATGAAGGAAGCTGGTGTTTGATGATGGAAGCTAGTGTTTGATGATGGAAGCTAGTGTTTGATGATGGAAGCTATTGTTTGATGATGGAAGCTAGTGTTTGATGATGGAAGCTATTGTTTGATAAAGGAAGCTGGTGTTTGATGATGGAAGCTAGTGTTTGATGAAGGAAGCTGGTGTTTGATGATGGAAGCTAGTGTTTGATGATGGAAACTATTGTTTGATAAAGGAAGCTAGTGTTTGATGATGGAAGCTAGTGTTTGATGAAGGAAGCTAGTGTTTGATGGGGACCAGTGGTTGATGAAGGCAGTAAGTGTTTGAAGTTGGGAGTTATGTTTGACAGTATTTAACAGAGGAAATTAGTGTTTGTTGGTGTTTGATGGAGGAAGGTGTGGTTTGATTGGGTCAGTGTGTTAAATAATAAAATAATGTTTGTCCTGTTGTGTTGAGTATCTTTAGCTGTTTTTGTGTAATTATCAGTAATTGTCAGTAATTGATGTGAGTCTCATGACTGAGTCTGAATTAGAGATGATCGGTTGGTGTAATTTGCGTTTTTTCTCAAACTCTCAGCAGTCGGCTGCTGTCTCTGTTCAGCCTAAAGCTTTCATTTAGTGTGTTTTTTAGCTAATGCTAACTCAGGAGAACATGGTAAATAAAATG
The DNA here is from genome assembly GCA_030014365.1 of Clarias pachynema. Classification (NCBI taxonomy): domain Eukaryota; kingdom Metazoa; phylum Chordata; class Actinopteri; order Siluriformes; family Clariidae; genus Clarias; species Clarias pachynema. Next base: position 1,731,281 of record JAQMYL010000004.1, on the reverse strand, counting down.
ATCGTTAATCAATTAAAAGTCTTGTCTTATGCCAGTATTAAATTCAGACTGATTGGATGAATCATGTTTCCTGGTTTCATAAAATCTGTACATCATATATTTATTGTTTATTTCCCACACACACATATGCCGGTCCTTTTGGTCTAGTTTTAGAGGTGATACAGTATGAAAATGATTTTGTGTTAAATTCACTTGACTTTCTGTAAGCATGTTCTCCTGAGCTTTAGGAGAATCCGGTGCTGAAGGGTGATTGTGAATATTCCAGAGAGTGTAATTAACTGGAGCGGAGTGCCGGCCGTGGAGGAGGTTTAATTGTTTAAGAGGAACCTGAACACTCTGTGAAATGATGCAGCACTTTTTCTCCGGCTTTTATTAAATGTTTTTTTTTTTTTTCTGAAGGATTTTCCTCCATGCTTCACTCTCTCATGCTGGCTGATTATCCAGTAGGACAAAGGGGACATGACTCCTGAGTGTCCCATCCTAATTTATATTAATGTTAATGTATTTCTCATCAGACACACTCCAAGGCTCAGGGGAAGTGTTTAATGCTCTGGATTGACAAAATGCACAATTTGTCTGGAACTTATCTTTTAAAGAACTGTCTAATTATCTTTTACTTTATTCTGCTTGTGCAGACAGACAGAGGGACAGACAGAGGGACAGACAGAGAAAACATTATAAATATAATAAAAGACAGACTCTTAATCACAAGTGTAGAATAACTTATTCTCTATTATCTATCTGTCTATCTATCTATCTATCTATCTATCTATCTATCTATCTATCTATCTATCTATCTATCTATCTGTCTTTCTATCTAAACATCTATAGCCTGTCTTACTCTGTCCACACTAACACACTCATTTACACCTGTGTGACAGATAGCAGTATCCTTTCTCACACACTTTACCTCCTGGTGTATAATGATGGAATCTCACCTTCACCCCGTGACTCTTCGCTCTCCTGATGTTAACGTTATCATGTTCGTGTTAAAGGTTAACGACACACTCGAGATCTCCAGCCTGAGGCTCCAGCAGCGGCTCCTGTTCTCAGTGCCGCAAATCGTCAGAAGCGACGGCTTCACTGCTAAGCCTAGATTTAACTGCAGTGCATTGTGGGTAATAAACACTGTGCCATGAGAATACCCACATACAAAGACTGGACTTAGGAAGACATTACGACGGTCTATCTGTTGTCCTTTATTCTCCTGATCTTTATGTCTGATGATCATCTCAGTGCTCATTTTTTGTTTCATCCGGATGCGGCGTAATTACCTGCTTGTTAATCACCTTATCTCTGCTAAACATCATAGCGACCCTGTGTGTGTGTGTGTGTGTGTGTGTGTGTGTGTGTGTGTGTGTGTGTGTGTGTGTAAGGCTTAAAGACAACATGATGATTTGGTGTTAAATGGAGAATGTTTATTTATTTAAAATTTTAGTGTTGATGGATTTGATGGTGTTTGATGGTGAATGTTGGTGTTTGATGGTGTTTGATGGTGAACTTGATGTTTTTTGGTGTTTGATGACATTTGATGGTGAAGGTGGGTGTTTTTTTTGTGTTTGATGGTGTTTGGTGGCAGGTGCGAGTGTTTGTTAGTATTTGGCGGTTGATGTTGAATGCTGGTGTTTGATGGTGAATAATGGTGGTTGCTGATGTTTGATGGAGAATGTTAGTGTTTGTTGATGGTCATGGTGTATGATTGTAAATGTTGGTGTTTGAAGGTGAATGCTGGTGTTTGTTGGTGTTTGTTAATTGTCATGGTGTATGATGGTAAATGTTGGTGTTTGAAGGTGAATGCTGGTGTTTATTGGTGTTTGTTAATTGTCATGGTGTATGATGGTAAATGTTGGTGTTTGAGGGTGAATGCTGGTGGTTGTTGGTGTTTGATGGTGAATGTCAGTGTTTGTTGATGTTCATGGTGTTTGGCGGTAGATATTGGTATTTGATGGTGTTATATAAACTCTGAGAGATGATGTCTGTGCAGTTTTACTGGCATGTCGGTGGTCAATGCTGTAATCATCCTCTCTTCTCACCTGTTTGACGTACGGTATGTTGAGTGTTTGCGAGGTGTTGAATGAGGTGTTTATGGACTCACTCCACACTAACAGGTCTTTACCTGAACATTCATGTGTTATACTGAAACAATTCCAGTCACAAACTCTCCCTGAGAAATCTCCACTGGTAATCATACAATCAGCATCTGCTTCCTCTCAGATAGTCACACACACACACACACACACACACACACACACACACACACACACACACACACACACACACACACAGCAGGTCTTAATTAGCTTAGAATAAATGAATATGATTTCCATAAAGTAAGAGTTTTAACCCTCTGAGAATCAGGAGCTCCATCTATAAAGGTTTTAAGTAATGTTCACTGTGTGTTTGTGTGTGTGTGTGTGTGTGTGTGTGTGTGTGTTCATGTGTGTTAGCACAAGTCAGGGATCTATCTAAACACTTTTCTTCTTCTCAGTGACAGGGAGCTGAAGAGAGGATGGATTTTGAAGTGTTTGTGTGCTGAGTGGTTCTGTTCAACACGCCGCCGGGGGACGGAAACGAAAAGAGAAAGAACCGACAAAAGAACAGAAACCGCGAGAAAACAGCAGGAGAAGTGAAGAGATGAAAAGCAACATGAGATGAAAGGAAGCAGAAGGAGAAAAAAAGAGATATAAGAAAGTGAAAAAGAATTCTTCCCAAAGAGAACAGCAGAGGGAGAGAGAAAGTGAAAGGAAGAAGGAGGGAAAGAAACGAAAAAAGATGAAAAGAATTTAACATACAAGGAATATATATATATATATATATATATATAGAGAGAGAGAGATCAATATAAAATAAAATGAAGGAAAGGAAAGAATGAAGGAAAGAAAAAAGAAAATAATTAACAAAATGTAAGGAACAGTGTTAGAGAAATAAAGACAAAAATATAATTGTAAAATAATATTTGTGAGAAATTAAACAACAATGAAAATCAAATAAAATGTGACTCGAGAAAGAAAGCAACACAGAAAAGGATTGAACTCCCAGGTTTACATGACAATGTTTGTTTGAATAGGTAACGGTTGCCATAGTAACAGTCATGATCTAAAGCTGATGACAGCCTGTAAGGAGTCTCCAGTGTCAGTGCTGTGTAACGTGAGACACTGGGAGTGACGGTGATTAATCAGGGCTGTCACTTGTGACATCACAGAGGATGACCGGACCGCACATGTTTGTCCTTTAAACATGCTCGAGCCACGTGATCTTAGCGCATTGCTACCTACGGCTCGTCACGACGCGGGACTCTGTAGCCATGTTCGTTCGGTGACTCAGTCGGTCACGCTGACTTCAAACACCGAAGCACGGTGTTCATTCTGTTCTCTTACTGCGTTCGGTGTTTGAGCACAGGACACGTCTCTCAGCGCCACACCAAAACCCAATCAGCTTCATCCTCCCCCGAGTGCTTTCATCTCCCAGAGTAATTAATGCACCTCTGTTTATACACACACACACACACACACACACAATGTGCTCTGAAGCTCTTTCTCAAGTTTCAGAGAGAGAAAACTCCAATGTGACACCGTCTGTGGGTGGACGATAATACAACTGTCTCCATGGCAACGCAAATCTGCCGCTTCAAGTTAGATGTCGAGTGTTTAAAAGTATAAGTGTGTGCATGTGTGTGTGTGTGTGTCTGTGTCGAGGAGATAAGATGAAGTTAGACAGCATGGAAGATAAAGATGTCAAGCGCTTTATATTTAGCGCTTTAAGTTTAGCTAATAGTTTAGCATCACACACACACACACACACACACACACACACACACCTTAATGTGTACTCTAATTTTTAAAACAATTTTCTCCCTATTTCCTTCTTTCTTTCTTTCTTTCTTTCTGAGAGACTGAGGCTGGAGAAGTGTTAGCACAGACTATCCTTTCTGATTTGTTTCTCTAGCAAGTATTTATTGACTGAATCATGAAAAGGTGTGTGTGTGTGGAGGGGTACGGTTCGATGATTTGCCGATAAACACATTCAATTTCATCTGCGTGTTTATATCAGGGTGGCAGAGCGAGGTGTGTGTGTGTGTGTGTGTGTGTGTGTATGAGAGTAGATATAAGTGTGTTTGGATCATATCTGATTTCTTCTCTCTCTTTCTCCGCAGTCACACATTTCCCATTAACACACACGATGAATACACACACGTATTCCATGAGGCTTTGCAGGGAATAAAGTCAGTGTAAAGTTCAGCCTAAAGCAACATGGATTTATATCTCTGACCTTTATGATCCCTTCTTCTCTCTCTCTCTCTCTCTGTAGATATGTAAATATGGATGTACAGAAGGAGTGAAGGGATGAATATTTAGTTAGAGAATAAGAGTTAGAGAGAGAGAGAGAGAGATGACAGACAGAAGTGTGAACAGGGTTTTCACAAGAAGGGAAGAAAGAAAGAAATAATAATTATTATAAAAAATAGAATGAGGGAAGGAACAAAAAGAAAGAAAGAGGATAAAAAGGAAGGAAAAGAAAAAAGAACAAAAGATGGACAGAGTGAAAGGAAAAGGAAGGAAGGAAGGAAGTAATAGAACAAAAAAAGTAAGAGAAAGAATTATTTTTATTATTAAAAAGAGAAAGAAGAAAGAAATAAAGACCAAAAGAAGGACAGAAAGAAAGGCAAAGAAAGAAAATTATGAAAAGAAAAGAAGGGAGTAACGGAAGTAAAGAAACAAAGAATCAACAAAGAATGACAGAATGAAAGAGAAAGAAAGGCAAAAAGTAAAAAGAAATAAAGGAAAGAAGTAAAACAAGGAAGAAAAGAAAAAGAAAGAAAGAAAATGAAAGGACAAATGGGCAGAAAAAAAGAAAAACAGGAAGCCAAAAGAAAGTACTTTGTTCTTTATATAGGAAAGAAACAAAGAACAAAAGAATGAATGAAGAAAGAGAGAGAGAGAGAGAGAGAGTTGAGAGATGCAGCTCTTGACTGAGCTCTTCTGGTCCACGTTCTGTGCAGTCAAACAAATGACAGTGTCCAGGCTCAAGGTGTTAGTGCAATGAGACTGTGTGTGTGTGTGTGTGTGAGAGAGAGAGAGGGAGGGAGAGAGAGAGAGAGACGTGTGATGTAAGCGTCTGTAGCTGCGTACTACAGTGATTATCTCAGACGGTGTATGTGTAACATGGAGTGAACACTGTGTCTGTGTGTGAGGGTGTGTGTGCTTCACTAGCTCGCTGTAATACACACATCTGCATCTCCAGGTTCAGTTGAATCCACACCTGGTTTGTACGCCAGTGTAATGATATCAGATTCCTCTATCTGGGCGTGTCATCACTCTCAGACCACAGGAGCTCACTTAGAGCGTCTCCTTCGTCCTTCCTCCTGTCTGCTTCCTGTCTGCATCCAGGTTGAACATGTTGTAATCGCAGCGTCTCTCTCTTTCTCTCTGACACATCTCCAGCTTTCACCTCTCCCCTAATCAACACATTTTAATTAGCACTCTGACTTGCACAGTGACGAGGCCATCTCGTGGCTTACATTGTTATCTGTCTACACATAATGCTAAATATTTACTTTCCCTAAATAAAAAGCGTGAGACTGAGTGCACAACATCAGAGATTTATTCCTTTATGTTGCAGATGCTCGGCAGTTCTGCTAGAAATGCTCTAAATCATGCAATGCTCATGACATCTCTGTAATTACTTCTAAAGGTATTTTTCTCTCTCTAAAAGAACACCTAAACAATCTTTTTTTTAAATGAGATTTTAAGAATACTCCAAGAAATTATGTATCAACTACTCTTGCTCTTCGAAGGTAGAGCCTGGTCCGGTGAACGCTTTCCTGTTGCCTTGCACAAAACATTTGTTCATTTTTCTTCCTTCTGTATTTTGTATTTTTGTCCCTTGCTGGTGGCAGAAGTTAGCAAAGTATTTGATATTATTGCATACATGCTACATATTCCTCCTCACCCAACAATGAGGAACTCACTCGAAATGTGTTTCGCGTCACAACTTGTGCCTCGAAAACGCCTTGTGTCAGACTGGATCTCATCGAGTCATCTGATGATGCAGCTAGACAATATTCCTGTTCCTCCTGGCTGGCTCGCCACAAGTTTGATTTAATTCTAGTACGCAGTCCTGACATGGAGATGGAAGGGGTTTTATCAGATAGGTACACTTCATAATTATTGCTTGAAACTAGGAGGAAAATCATGTGAAGGAACTAAAAAAAGGAAAGAATGGTAAAATTATGGCACTGTAATTAATTTTTAGAAAATTTGTTTTTTTAGAAAAAAAAGCTATGGAGAAATATGATGCAAAACAAAATTACATGGTTGTTCAATGCATTTTAATCTGTTAAGTTCTTAACATCAATATTTTTTAAATTAATTATTAACAGCCATACTATGAACAGTTACATTATGAACAAAGACACACAATGCAGAGAGTCACAGAAAATTCCAGTTGCAATATATTATTGAGGATATTTCAGCACATTTTTCATTTCAACTTTTTTTTTGAGTAAACCCTGAATCAACTTCCAACTAAATCTTAGGTCTCTTCAGTTCTGCATCATCACCGTATCATCCCTCTTTTCTCTATAATCATTTGAGACTAGGCTTTTGGATGTGAGGATTCTCATATGGTCGGGTTCTGGTCCAATTACTGAGCCATCATTAATCTAACATTGTAGTGTAGGCAGGATAAAATCAATATCTGTAAAATAGTATTCCTCATCCTTCTATCAGGGGACACAGTGTTTTCTTTTGGCCTTTATTTTCTTCTTATTTAACACCTCTTACCTCTTAACAAACCATTTAAGTGGTAAGGTTTGGAGTAAAGTTCTTGCAGTATCACCTACCTGTCTCACTTTACTAATTTAAAGGAAAATATTTTATATTCTTTTTAAACAATGAGGCAGTAAGATGATGTCAGTTTTTGTTTCCTTGTCTTTCATCAATGTGCACATAATTCATTACTGCATTTGTATGTCATTATTTATGCTGGACTCCATCACATCTATATGTTTGTTGTTCTCACGTGGAATTCAACCTTGTGTCATTAGGTAGAAGTGTGGGCTAGTTGGACTTGAATTGGTAAACAGATTAGATCTGATTGGAGCTTCATAAACCCTTTTGAGATGCAGAATTGGAAGTTGTCTTTTGCCACTCCTGGCTGGCTCGCCACTTTACACTATAATGTAGAAAACATCATTCTGTAATTTAAGAATTTGTAAATGATCTTTTGATTGATGTTTGTAAATCTCAGACATTCAAACATTCTGTTTTGTCTTGTCACACATTCCCACATGTGGACATAATGTAGTATTACTGCAGACTTGTGAATATATGTAGCATTATAAGTATTTAAGAGCATTTTTATACCTTTTGTGTTTTTTCTATTTCTACAAATTTATGAGTGCATTTATGAGTGATTGCTGTAAGCAATCCTACAAAGATAGCACATAGATATTAAAATAAAAATTTTGGTCCAGTTATATAAGATGTACAGTGGAACCTCGGATTACGAGTAACGCGGTTTACGAGTGTTCCGCAAGACGAGCAAGGATTTTTAAAAAATTTTGACTTGAAAAACGAGCATTGTCTTGGTTTACTAGCACCGAGTATCATGTATCACGCATGCGCTTCTTGTTT
>JAQMYL010000004.1:1582062-1592467 GCA_030014365.1 Clarias pachynema | reverse complement strand
GATAAATTTTCTCGGATTAAACTTTTGATCTGTCATCTATGTTCTATTACAAATAAAATATTGACATTTGCCATCTCTACATCATTGCATTCAGTTTTTATTCACAATTTGTTAAGTGTCCCAACTTTTTTGGAATCCGGTTTGTAAATAAATCAGTCTGCAGTTGTGTTTGTGGTTATTCAAGTCTGCAATTTAGTATCAATAAATTGTTGGTTTAGTTTTAATTAAAAATTTAGTAAACTCCTGCTATTTTTGTGATTTTTCCAGTGAGTCTCATTTATAGGCAGTGAATTAGATCAAGGAGAAAAGTGTTGAGTTTTGTTGCACCTGCATTATTGATGAAGATCATAAGAAATCCTATAAACAAAACAAAAACTTTAGTTTACTGCATCATCAGCCTCCTGTCAGCTCGCTATCGCCGTAAAGGCACGCACCGTGTAACGTCTGTTCCTGCATCAATCCATCTCGTTCTCCTCAGGCGTCTCCTAAGGTTATTATATAACAGGATGGAGTACAGAAAAGCAGACAAAGCAGCTGCAACAGCTTCCCACACAGCGCCTGCATCTCATGTCTCTAACACAAATTGCTCACAAGTCTTTCTAGTGTTGTACTGTATTAGTGTTGTAACTCTAGGTTTGCACTACAAACTCATTTTTACCAAAGTGCTTACACTACTTTGTTAATTCCAAATCACATAATGTCCATAAAGTTTCCCAGAACGTATGGTGGGGGTTGAGCGACGCAGACATGTCCTTACTGCTGGAGTAAAAACATGTAACTAAATGTAAATGTCGTTTTTCTTGGCTTTAACATTCTCCAAATCCATTTAAAACACTCCTGCCAGCCGCGGTGTTGTCCAGGAAGTATCTTATCTTCATTGATGATGTGACAGAAAGAAGCAACATGATTGGCTCATCACAACTTGTCTGCTTTTGCTTGAGAACCTGCATGGAAGTTTAAAGCTCCTGAAATAAACAGTTTTCAAATTAAATGTTGTGTGTCATAATAATTTGCCAAAATGATTAAAAGTTCGATAATGGCATTTATCTTGTTTTGCTGTCAAATTGTTTTGCTGTCAGATCACACTTCTATTATTCAGTACACAACTTTTAACATCGCTTTTTTTTTGTCGGTGTAGCATTAAAGCGGTGAACATTAAAATCACAGCAGCCTGTGTAGTCATGACAACCAGTAGTATAGTAGTAAGATATAGTAGTACAGAAAGATATAGTAGTACAGTAAGTCCCTAACTTGCGAACGAGTTCTGTTCCAGGAGCACGTTCGCAAGTTGGGTTCGTTCATAAGTCCAAAAAAGTGAGTCTTCTACTCCATTGACATAAATATAGCGTGTATATAGACGTCCCAGTGCTGTTACCATCCATTATCATCACTCGTGGAAATCAAATCACCTCTCGTCAAATCAAATGACTCAATCGTAGCTACCTGCTGTATTAACATACATGTATACAGATATAATAGAATGTAGTATAATCACAACTTGTGTGAAGGAAGTATGAGGGTGTAAGGTGTGGTGCTCCCAACCCGCCCCCTCTCCGCAATCCCGCCCCCTCTCCGCAATCCCGCCCCCCAACCCCCCAGCCCCAAATGAGCGCTTAAAGCATTGAAATAACAACAACTACAGACTACTTATTATCGGCATTTCTTCAGTCATTTTTCTAAAAACAAAACCCACCAGCTTATTTGAATTCTAAAGACAATCAGACAACAGAGCTCCTCCTCTTTAATTCCCATCTGCATCACAACTGAAAAGAATTAAAAATTAACAAAAGGAACCGTCTCTTGTCAGTTAGTCTCCAAACGTTTCGTCCGTGACAAACCCTCAGACTGTAATTTTCTTTTCTCACAAACTGTGAAGGAGTAAAACAGCTTCCAGCAGCGCAGCACACAGGACTCATTTGATTTTTCATTTGGTTATGATGGGAAAATCTGTCGTTACACTGGAGATAGAGTTTCTTGTTAAAGTAAACGTGCAGCGCTTTACCGAGGAAAATAACTAATTAATGCTCGTTTGTGAGAAGTTGTGATCAGAAATATGTTACAGTTGAAAATAACCGCAGTCCCGGTGCAGTGTAGTGCTCACGTGCACCTCTCTGAACTGCACTGCCAAACTGTTTATTAGAAATAAGACACATTCATTAATTAAAGCAGCAGTGTATACTATTTAGGATCATCTACTGTCCATTAGGTGAATTACATTTGTAATTAAAGCATCGACAAAACGTCACCTTCCCGAGCCTGAGCCATTAGTCTGTCTGTTTAATCTGCATGTGCTGTGTTTCTGTTTATGGACGATGGACAGAATAGAGGAAGAAGGCAGAGCAAACTTTAGTGCAGGAACAAATTAAAACAGAATCTTTAATGAAAAGGCATGAGTGAGATGCGGTGCATAACGATATTATAAACATAAAGTACATGATGATCATAGCTCTGCAGACGTTTTCATACATTACATACCGCACCTTTAAAATACTGAAGCTCATTTTATACATAAAGGAGTCTGATGAGAAATCACATGGAGAGTGGTGAGACTGTGACCTAGAAAAGGTGCTACATCACAGGCGTACGGATTTGACAAGAACGAGGACTTCTCTGCGAGTGTACATCAAGAACGAGGAACATCTGCCGATCTTTTGGTTTGTGAATGGCAAGAATGAGGAGCGCTGATCCAGGAATGAGGAGAGGTGAGGAGGGATCGACACCAGGCCCGCGACTATGAGGGAGAGCAGGGCGAGTGAGGCACAAGCGAACGGTGCTAGCGCTGCCTGAGCCACATGGGAGCTTTTCACAAACGCTGTCCTCGATCTCGCCAGCGCTCATAGACCACTCGCCAACACGCTCCTCGTTCTCCTCAATCTCACTGTCGCTGTCCTCCATCCATGGGTTTGATGATAACCCAGAGCGCACCTTTGACTTATCGGAGTGCCCAGGAGTGTCTCAGGAGTGACTCTACAAGTGCCTGGAGAGCGCAAGGAGAGAAACGTATCAAGCTCTTCATGTAAAAGCCTACGGAAAGAATTGATATCCAATAAATCTGTAGCATTTTGCAGAGATTGGTGAGATTGAAGAGAGGCTCAGGGAGTTTGAAGAGAGCCTGCGAGAGCCGGGAATCTTAAGGCGAATGTCAATGTTTTCACCAATATCGTTTTTGGCGAGATTTCTCATTGGACTCCAGTATGTATAAAAAGAGGCTTAGGTATTTATAATTTGGATATTTTTATTTATTTATTTATTGTGTGACAGATCATGCTGCATTAATTAATTCAGAGAAATCACTGGTCATTTAATTATTAGCCAACGTTTATGATTAGTAATGTACTGGGCATTTAGTTATATTGACGGTCCTGCAGGGGGAGCCATATTTACTGTATAAACTGTTTTTTTTTTTCATTTGTCAGCAAACAGTGAAGAATTTAATAAATATGATTATTTATTAGGTATTCTATTTAATGATCAGCAGGGGACAACATTTAAAAAATAAATAAGATCCAGTTTTTAATTAATTGGCCAGCAGGTGACAGTTGACAATTTAGGAAACAAAACACATTTAATATTTAACTTTATTTTAATATTTTGCATCATCAACAGAGTGACATGACGTTAATATCAGTTTCAGTACACCATGGGATATACTGTGTGAGGTAGGAAATAAATCAAGCCTTGGTAGTGTTGTAATGATTTGAACAACGTACTAACTCACTGTCGCCGTAAACTAGCAGAGCTACATCAGCTGTGAACGAACTCTGAAAGCACACAGGGTTATTTTTGTGTTTCCGTTATCAGAGTGTGGAAGGCGAGCACCATGAGAAGGCGGTGGAGCTGCTGAAGGCGGCTGAGGGCAGCGTGAAGCTGGTTGTGCGCTACACACCCAAAGTCCTGGAGGAGATGGAGGCTCGCTTCGAGAAGCTCCGCTCTGCCCGACGCCGCCAGCAGCAGCAGCTCCTCATTCAGCAACAGCAACAGCAACAACACAACCTCAACACTCAACAGAACCACACAGCGTAGGTGAGGCTTTTCATTGCTTTAAGGCCCCCAACACACGGACAGCAGGGGGCGCTGCAGTTACTGAGTAAGAACGGTCATTGTGTTTTTATTTATTGTCCAGCACCAAGAAAGAGGGGTGAGTGGATGTTCCTGTTAAGCAGCAGGGGGCAGCACAATTGCAGAGTCAGAACGGTCATGGTTAGGTATTGTGCAGCAGGTGGCGCTAAAGTCACCAAGAAAATGAAATGTGCTTAATGACCATCAACTGACTAAAATAAAAAGTATTTTTATTAACAAACAAAAAAACCCTAGGTAATTGTTGTTTTATTGCCATGAGTAAGAATGCTTATATTCTGTACATTTATTGTCCAGCAGGGGGTGCTAAGGTTACAGTTATAATAATAACAGTTGCTGTGTTTAGTTATTGTTCAGCAGGGGGCAATACATTTTCCTGAGAGAAAAGTACTTAATGCTTTTTTATTGACCTGTGGAAAGGGCACTAGGTTTATGAAATAAAAGTAGTTTTTATTATATATGACCAAATAAGTACGTATTGGATATTTTATGTAGAAGAGGGCGCTACAGTTACTTAAATGATGATCATTACTAAAATGATTATGGTTCCAGAGAACGTGTATATATACGTGTATATGTATTTATTATGAGCCGTGTTAGCATTTTTAGACCTCGCATATGTTCATCAACATTTCAAGTGTGTTTCAGGTGAGTTAAGACACACTGGTAACCTTAGCATTTGCCTTAGCCTTAGCTAACACTCAGTCTCTCAGCGTTTGTTGCTTTGCTACTTCACAGGTTGTTGCAGAAGAAGAAAAAGTAACAAGCTATATTCGAACTTCACAATCTGCAGACGAGAGTCGCGTCCTGTTCCAGTCAAGACGACTCTTTAACTCTTTTACAACATCCTGAGCGTAGACCGCGGTGCTCGCTAAACACACCTACGACTGCAGAACATCGGCAGCGAGCACGCTAGCAGCGTAACCTTCACTTCTCTTTTTTCCACCAGTCGTGACTTGGTCCAAAGAAAACGTCCTGCTTGTAGTCTGATTAGAGTTTTTATTTGTGTTTCCCGAACCAGGTTCTTGTTTAGTCTCCGCTTTCTATGCTAACTTATTAACTTATTAGATTCTTCTGGTGCTTGTGTCTGTGAGAAAGAAAATAGTGTCAGATGTCGTCTTTTATCGGATAAAAGTGAGGTATTTTATACCGTATTGTAGCAAGAAATATTTTATATGAACAAGTATAGATTTAGCAATAACACACTTCAGTTTGTTTGAAACTAAAATGTCATTTCAAAAGTCAATTCAGTAAAACATTTTAATTTGATATTCTGTGCAAATAAACCTGATACCTTCGAACTATGGAGCAAAAATGCTAATATAGCTAATTAAAACACGTCAGCAGAACATTAAAGGATAACTGCTAGCAATACTGTTAGGTAACTGCACGATTTCACACTTTTGTTGTTAGCCATGTTAGAAGTTGTGGACATTATGTGCTTAGACATAATCACACTATGGAGCAAACACCTCACAGCTAGCATAACATTTAGCATTACTTCGAGCATTTCTGCTAGATAACTTACATGCTTTCCCACTCTAGCGATAGTTAACGTTCAGTGTTTGAAGGGAAATAATTGGGATAAAATGCTTCTATTACAAACAACAAACATTAGCCTGCAGAAAAGGAAAGTTAGCAGTGGATTGCTAGCTTTGAGCTTTGTTAGGTAGCATTTTAGCTCCATGTGAATGATTTACACAGAATATAGAATCATATATCTACGCTAATAAATGATAATTTGCTTAAATTGACCAAGTGTGATTAGCTACATTTACGGATTTATTACAGATGCAATTTTACAGTTATTAAAAAAATAATAATATTTATGAGGACATGAATGTCGTACAAATAAATAGTTATATAGTGTTGGCCGTGTAACTTAACGATATTTTATTATTTGTAAAAATTTTTTTGTTTGTGATTTAGTTTGTAACTTTGTATGTTCTGAAATTGAGCGTCTCGTTTGGTCAAAACCGTCCGGAATTTTCTCCACATCTGACAATCATTCATTCACCGAGATTAACAACTTTAATGACTCTTTAAAGGAACACGTCAGTAAAAAATCAAACATACACAAGATTTTCTAATCGATTAGACAAGACAAACCGAGTTTCCTTGGTTTCGTATTAAAACCACGATGCTAGTGTAACTAACATTAGACTCGTGTGAACATGTAAGTTATTTTATCACCTTAAACTGCCGAGTTTATTTTGTGGGGTCAAATTATTATTCCAAACAATATTACTGTAGACTTCTGTAGGCAAAGTCATTTGTGGTGTGGCTAGTCATAAAATTCACGCTAGCTAACATGGTATCTGTGTGTGGCTAGTCATTAAATTTACAGTAGCTAATGTAATGTTTAAATTTCTGGCTAGTCATACAATTCACGCTAACCAGCATAAAATCATCCTGAATGGATAGTCATTAAACATAGATTAGCTAACATAATGTTTTAATGTTTGGCTATTCATAAAATTTATTCTAACTAGCATAATTTTCCATGTGCGGCTAGTCATTAAATATAGACTAACTAATGTAAGGCTTTCATGTGTGGAAAGTCATCAAATTTATGCTAGCCAACATAAGTTTCAATGCATGGCTAGATATATAAAATCCATGATAGCTAACAATAAAGTTCCATTAACACTAGATAATGTAATCATTTAACGCATGGCTAGTCGTAAAATTCACACTAGCGTAACATTTCCATATGTCGCTAGTCATTACATTTACACTAGCTAACATAGTGTTATCACGTGTGGCTAGTCGTTAAATTTATGCTAACTAACGTAACATTGTAATGTTTAACTAGTTGTAAAATTCACAAAACCTACTGTACCATAACATTTCCATCTTTGGCTAGTCATTAAATTTACATTAGATAAAGTTAAATTTTATATATGGCTAGTTGTAAAAATTTATGCTAGCTAATGTTATGTTTTCATGTGTGCCAAGTCACAAAATACACTAGCTAACATAACATTTTAACATGTGGCTAGTCGTGAATTTACACTGTCTAATAGGGCTGAAGTTAGCGTCTTTTAATAGATAGGAAATGAGTGCAGTAATGATTTAGGGAAAATTAATTCTTACATACTGTAATTCTATTTAGAGCTAATGTAAAGTTATCTAATTTATTCTAGATAATAATCAGGCTAATGCTACGTCTCGTTAGCTCATAATCTCTGATTACCTGTGAGTCAGTTTAACGTTAAGTTACAAATTAACATTAAATATAGTTAAAATACCTTCTAAAATAAAATGATATTGAGTTTAATGATCGTTTAAAGCAGGTGTGTGTGTGTGTGTGTGTGTGTGTGTGTGTGTGTGTGTGTGTGTGTGTGTGTTGGGTGACAGACTTTACTAATCTTAGCCTCATAACTAACTTACAAAGCAGAAGATATCTGTCACTGAAGCGTCACAAAACGCTGATTATTGTGTACGTTTGATTTTGAACTGAATCGTTCCTCTAAAGTGAGTCAAATAAATCAGTTTGTTAATGAGTGTAATATTTAAGAAGTTGTTTTATTCCATGGATTATTCTACAACATCAAAGCTTTTCTTCAATCTGAGTTCTTTTCTGGATTAAAATTCGAATCAAAACACTTGAATTTGTTCTAAAGAATCGACTCAGTAAACGGAGTCATGAAGCCTGATGTGACTCTGAATCATCTGAACGACTCGGTTGGTTTTGCTCGGTTTATCTGTGAAGCGGTACGAGATCCGGTGCAGTAACACCGTGCTGTAGGAACCAGGCGATGCTGTGAAGTCAATCTGCTGTACGAGTTGTTCCTCGGTCGATCTTTTCTCTCTGTTTTCTATGTCTTAAACACTTTTCTTATCGACGACGTGCATTTTGAAGACTGATTAAACTTGTACAGAGAGACAAAAACAATACCAGTTGATATGCAATTGTTATATACGTATATTAAATTACATATATATTATATTTGTATGAATAAATAGATATATGTCCGTGTCTACATCAGTGTCTCGACTAGTTTATTTTTGTAACTCACACACACAAAGACACACACACACACACACACACACACACACACACACACACACACATACATTAGATTAAATTATTCATTATCTAATCAACCAATACAAATTCATGCTAGCTAATAAAATGTTTTCCTAATATGGCTAAAATTCATATTAGCTGACATAATATTTCTATGTGTTCTTGTTCCAGTTAGACTAGATAACAACATTTTCTTGTGTGGCTGGTCGTTAAATTCATGCACTTTCCCATGTGCTTAAATCAGTCTTTACCTTTTACCTTAAATCATTAACAAGCCACGCTGGATGAATTGATTATTTACCTAATGGTTTGTTTGTCAGGTAGAAATGAGAGTTTATAGAAATTGAGAGTTTTTAGAAAAAGCTGGTGTTGAAGGAGTTTGTAGCACTTTGCTTCTCCCTGGTGGCTACAAACTGTTACTACAAGTTTAAAAGCTTCATGACAGAATGTTTATTCCCAGCCAGAAATAAACACCAGGAAAACAGTGTAACTGATTTATTATTACTTATTACCAGGAATCTAATATATTTGTTTGACTGTCTTTACTTCCTGATACACGCACACACACACACACTGGTCCATCTTCATCATAAGTCATTAAGCAGTACCCCAAGGCAGGAATCGAACCCGGACCCTGGAGATGCCACAGTGCTAACCACTACGCCACTATGTGTGTATTTATTCAGTTCCTGCCCAAATTTAATGACAATCATGATTAGTTTTGAGATCATTAAAAGGGTTAACATTTAGCAATTTTGGTCTTCATATTTAAATTTGCTCAGGACAGCTTAAAGATGGTGAGCTGTTGCTATGGAAACAATAACATATCACCATGCTTTAATATAAACCTGCACAGCTGTTATCGAGAACTAATGAACACCTTCTGCCCAACCAGAGTGCAGGACTCAGCAATACTGTCATTATATTATTCATTATATGTACTTATACTTATACACTATATACTGTATATATGCGTATATAAGTGTTTTGCAGCATAAGTGTTCATTTGTAAGCTCTCTCAGAGTTCTTGTGCTCGTGTTCTCTATACGAGTGTTTATTAAGTGTTGGAACTCATTAGTGGTGAGAAGGGAAGTAAAGCACAGAGTGTGGGGGGGGGGGGGTAATGAGGGAAAGGAAGGGTTAAGTGTCTTGACTGAGCATCAGATGACATACGGATGGCTTAAGTAAAGCTCATGTGGCTTACAAGTTCTCTCTCTCTCTCTCTCTCTCACACACACACACACACACACTTGGCATGTCAGCAAAAGCCATTTGTTCATGACAATGGCATTAAAGGTGTGAAAGATGTGTAGCATTTGTTACATTACAGAACGCTACACAAACCCTTACTTCCTCCTTCTCTTTTCTTTCAACGCCTTGTCATCTGTTACCCACACACACACACACACACACACACACCTCCAAAGATGACAAATGGCGTGTGGAGGAAATCTACGTGCTGCTCTTAGCATCTCTACTGAGAGACAGGAAACAGCTTCTGTAAGATCGAGTGAATTTATTCCTCATTTAAATACAATCCAGTCGTAATGTGGAGCGAGAGAAGAAACACACACACCAACAACTACTGCCACTAAAATACAATATAAAGTACAGTATGTACAACATTATTTACAGTTACAGAAGCTGTGGATTCGTCCATATGTTATCTCATAGCTTTTAATCAGAAGGAACATAAAACATGGTTTAGCGTGCAATGTACAATAATAATAATAATAATAATAATAATGAGACAGGTGTGATATTCAGTAAAATGTTCAGTAAGAATAACTGTGATACACTGTAATAAGGAAATCAGGTATTTTTACACTGTTAATAACAGTAATGATACATTTTACAAAATAAAAACATCAAGTTTTTTTTAAAAAGTCCTGACATTAACTCCTATTAATTCTACATCATTATTAATAAAGAAATTAGCTCAGTTCATTGATGTCGACTTTACATACATTTATGTTTATATTCACTGGAGACAATATAAATCACTACTAATGCAAAATGTAAAATAAAATAAAAAAGTAAAATAACAAAAAATATATATATATATACACACAAAATTTATTTACAAATATGGTTTGCAATGTATGTTTCTGAAATCTCTTTTTAAATTGCATACTTTTTTGAATATTGAAGTGTTTTAGTGAGGAACATTTCTGAGTTACAGATATTTATTTATGAATGTATTTATTTATTCATTATATTTATATATTTCTTGTTTAATTATTTGTGACAAATCCATAAATGTATAAAACTAACATTTTTCTATGTTGTAATGTT
>JAQMYL010000004.1:1377215-1391007 GCA_030014365.1 Clarias pachynema | reverse complement strand
ACTCCTGTTTAACACACTTGTTTCCTGATAAATTTTATTGATTTTGATAAATTACTAGAAACTTATAGAGATGTAACTATACTTAACTATACTCAATCAGACAATCAGACACCACACAAGACTAAACCATTTTTCCACACTGCACTTTTATGGACATCTGCACACATCCTAGACACTTATGGACAATTTATGGACATTGCACATCTCTACATTCATGCACATTTGCACACTCCCTGTATATTTCGAAATTCTATGTCAATCTTCACAACAGTTTCTATATGCTCTATATTTGTACATCCAAATCTTCTATATTTTGTACAGCTAAGTTTTTTTTAATAGCTATATTTTTCTGTTTATATTTTATTCTTATCTTCAATATCTATATTGTCTATAACTAAAGTTTTTTTTCTATATTTTATTCCTATTTTATTACATAATTTATTTCTTATTGATAATCTAGTTTTTTTTTTTAAGGTCATGAGCAGTCGTATAAGTATTTCACTGCATATCGTACTGTGTGTGTGACAAATAAAATTTGAATTTCGTGCTATATTGAACCACAGGGGAATCATATAGTATTAAATAAATTGTCAGTTTTCTCAAATTACTGCTGTGACATTCAGAAAGACACGAAAAACTAACAACCTGAAAAAAAAAAATCTAATAAATCTGCCGGTGGTTGGCTGGAGCAAGTGGAGATTTGCATGTGTTCACACAGCCATCCTGTATCTGTGAAGAAATTTTCAAATCCACAGGGAGACTACAACGATGGACCGCATTTAGTTTCCCAAAGTGCTCTAAGGCAGAAATCCTATTAAAAGCATTGACAGAAAGTTAGGGAAAATAAAAGTTTCAGCCAGGAGAAAAAACATTATATACACAGCCCTGTCTCGCCTTGGGCATTCAAAAAAATACAAAAAGTGTATCTTTACCTCACTGCATAAACATTTCAGAAACATTCCTGAAATTGTTCTGCATATTTTACATATTAATGAAAAGATTACATTATTGAAAGAGCGCAGGAAAAATAGGTGTGAAAACACACTTACCAATATCCAATACGTGAATACTTGTGAGTGAGTTCAAATTAAACCTTTTTTTTTTTTAGCTGGGGGAATATGTTTATTAATTACAATCCAAAATTCTCATTTCTTTGAAAGTCTTAGAGAAGGCACTGCTCTCTTTTTACAGCTAAAACTATACTCTCACCATGTCATGGTTTTCCCCTGATTGTGATTCTAGCTCTACTAATATGATATTCTATTTATATTATTGTATATAATATTTACTTTATGATCTCAGAGCATCTTACATTCATGTCTTCACTTTAATTGAACATTTTACAATATTGCTTCTACCTGGTTTAGACTTTTGTCTTCCTCCTGGTAAATGCAAATCTTCCCGAGGTGTTCCACAGGGCTCTCTCTCAGGCCCCCTTCTATTTATCACTTACACTCTTCCTCTGAGCACAGTCATTCGTCACCTAATTGACAGTTTCATTTCCTGGTTGATGACACTCAGCACTCCACCTTATTTCTCTTTCCCTGCTGTCATGATGACTGCCTTCATGACATCATTTAAAACCTGATAAAACGCCATTTTGTTAGGACCCTTGGCGTAAGACAGATTTATATTTGATGATTTCTGTGTCGATTAGATGATGTCATGTACATGCAGAATTATAGCTCTCATCTCAGAATGACCCCTGACTATTTATACATTTTTATCTTTTTAATACCTAATGCAGCATTTTCCCTTTTATCTGTATAATACTGCCTATTTTTGCTTTTGTCTCTGATTTCCCAATGAAGGAATTCTGGTCCATGCCTTTATCACATCTTGTCTAGATTTCTTCATCTCATTACCACAGACATAGCGCTGAATGTTTTAGCAACTTTAAATCACACCTTTCTTTTGCACTCAGAGGTGCTGTCGCTTTTTTACCTTTTACACACTAAGCCAAGGTTGCTTGTTTTATTTTCTTTAACAGCATAATATATGGCAGATATATATGGCTTGGCAGTGAAACAGAAGGTGAAAGATGGTGAACTCCTTTTCCTCTCAAAAGCCCCTAAGCCCATCTGTTCCTCACAGTTGCACTTTCACTGCACAATGTTTTACCCCTATTGGACCCACCCCAACCCGTCTGGCAGACCTCACTTAAACCTGCCTGGACACACTCCACTCTCCTTGCCCCTCCGCACCTGTCCCTCTCCAAACCCTGGTAGAGCACAACTAAGCCATCCAGAGCACACTTGACCTCTCCAAGGAGTAGTCATTATGGACCTATCTGAGCTCTTCTAGACCACAATGACTGTCTTAAATCTGATTAAATACCCACCTTGACCCCTTTTAATCTCACTTCTGGTCCCAACCTGATCCTTGTAGATCTCACTTAAACCAATTTAAACATACTTGACTGCCCATACCCCCATCTATCTCCTTTTAATATATATCTACCCCCCTCTAGACCTAAAGATCCTCAAAGGACCAATCCTATATCTGACTCAAATGACTGGTTCACCACTTCTAAATCTTGAACCCAATAGACCCTTCCTAATCTCTTGGGCTCCCTCTATGATTCTAGTGAATCCTATTCAATTCCACAGGACCCATTCTAACATAACTGCCTTCATCCTTTTTGGACTTCTCCCAACCCCAGATAATATCTCATCTGAACCCAGTCGAGTCCATCTGCCCCATCCAGGACCATGTGGTCCTTTAGCCCTAGAAAATCTTTTATAATGCTAAAAAAAACTCTTCTTTCACACGAAGAAGAATGGAGCCTTTTGAGTTTGCAAGGCTTTTGCATTGGTCAGGTGTGGGTGGGTGTGTGTGGCAGTGTGCAAAATGGCCCGGCTATATATCACCAGGATCTTCTGCAGACTTACACCGTCCTCATTTTTATCTTTCACAACCTCACTCCACCTTTCCATTACTCTCCATCGCTCAGTGTGTCCCACTTTGCCACCTCCTCTCCTTACTCTTCCACAAATGTGCTTTTGATTTAATGATTCACATGTAAAAAAAAAATGTATAACAGACAAGATGAGACTTTAAAAAAGAAAAAATTGAGAACATGCTCGAACATGCTCGGGGCAGATGTTATGAAGGGTGATGTTCAGGTGGAAAGATTTGGATTCGGCTGATCTTTATCAGAGATCTTTATCCACCATCTGTGTGGCGCTGAAACTTAATGCTCAAAAAAAACTTAATGCTCAGCTCTTTCTGTCTAAATGGCATTCTGCTCTTTTGCTATATCTCCCCACTGCTATTCTTTTATTTCTGTACCTGCGAGTGAGCAGATAAATAATAATAATACAAATAATAATATCCCTGGCCTTTATAGTACTGGTGTGATATTTTCTTTATTCTTTATCTTGTTTATCGTCAGAGGAGAAAAAGGTATAATGTGGGAACAATGCAATACAGTGATAATGTTAGAATCTAATCTAATTCAGAAATGGAGTCTGTCTTTCTCTGAGACAGTCTGTTTCTGTTCTGTAGTCTGAGACTATCTATCTATCTATCTATCTATCTATCTATCTATCTATCTATCTATCTATCTCATGATCAGATGCAGACATATGCCACCTCCTTTTGGGGGAAAAAAATGAATAGTGCGATGAGAGTCAGACAGACAGAGAGAGAGAGAGAGAGAGAGAGAGAGAGAGAGAATGAGAGAGACAGACAGTCAGAGAAAGTTTGCGAGCAGTTGCTTAGCAACGTGCAGCTAGAGATTTTGGGACTGTTTATGAAATCTGTGACGGTCCACAATCCCAGCGCTGCCTCAGACATGTTTAAGGTCATGATAACACTTCGTCTTACGCCGAAGCAATTTGTCACTGATTACACTACTTCATTTATTTACTTATTTATTTATTTAAGGACGAGCCATCATGGTTTTAATCCAATTCAAGTTATGATTTATGGCTCTGCAGAACAAGTTACACCCTGTTCTTACTTACGTCAGAGCAGCTACGAACAGTGTTGAAGAAACAGAAATACAGAAACATGTACTGTACACTCCTCTGTCCTGAGAAGTTACAGCCTTACATCTGGCTGTTACAAATTGCTGACGCTGGAGATTCCTTCCACTAATGTTACATAAATATCTACTCATTGTACTATAAACTTCACTGTGATAAAGAA
The DNA here is from genome assembly GCA_030014365.1 of Clarias pachynema. Lineage (NCBI taxonomy): Eukaryota > Metazoa > Chordata > Actinopteri > Siluriformes > Clariidae > Clarias > Clarias pachynema. The sequence goes on along the minus strand of JAQMYL010000004.1, from coordinate 1,386,855 downwards.
ATGTTTATCTGGAGCATCTGTCCTAAACTTACCTGTGAATGAGCTGTTGCTATGGAAACTATTTGACCATTTAACTGATGTCACCCAAATGAGGACGGGTTCCCTGTTGTTCCTCTCAAGGTCTCTCAACTGCCGTCTCAGGGAGTTGTTTTCTTGCCACAGTCTCCCTCGGCTTGCTCATCAGGGACAATTTATTATTTAAATGTATACATATTTCCTCCATTTTTTCCCTCATAAGTTTTTATTCAGTAAAACTGATTTGTAACAATGACCATTCACTTTATAAAATCTCGATATACTGTAAATAAAATTGCAATTAAATAGAATTTTGGAAATGAGTTCTTTAGAATGCTGTTAGACAATTAATCAACAGCTTCTGACCACAATTCTATAAAAATGTGAGATTTTATGATGGTTTTTATACTTTTTCATTGAGTCTGTTCAGTATATTCTATATGAAATTACTTAAAGAATTGTAGATCTATCCATCTATCTATCTATCTATCCATCTATCTATCTATCTATCTATCTATCTATCTATCTATCTATCCATCCATCCATCCATCCATCCACCCACCAATATATAAATGTGACGAACATTGTATGACAAAATGTTTCGTCTATTATAAAGGAATTTTGAAATAAAAATAGCACCCATGTATTATTAATTACGTGCATTGTAATTGAAATCGAGTGGGTCTTGTGTTCCAGTCGACTCGGTGAGCGATTAGTCACCGTAAACACAGTCTGAGTGAAGACATGAAATAAATTACAGGCAGATGATGAGTTATTATCTCTCAGCGCCAAGCTATGATGAAGATAGTCGCTAATTACCGGCATGATCACGGCAGGACTATTGTTCTAACTGTGTGCTTTGAAGCCGTTCCCTTTGGGAGAAGAAAACTGCTCCTACGTCCACAATTACACGTCGCGCACACCGTACAGCCACCATTAGCCATGCCATTTTCACTCAGGCTTTGAAATCCAAATAAGTAAATAAATAAATAAACACACAAAATGGAGGGGAAAAAGGTTTCCAGTGTGAGTCCTCGGCTTTGAAGACGGACCGTGCTTGTTAAATTCGGTGTTCAGTCATCTGGGGTATATATTAAAAAAAAAAAAAACGAACAGAAAGGATTTTTCCATTTTGACATTTTCAGTTCTGAGAGATTTGAATTAGTGTGAATGGTTGAAAGCACTTCAGCTAGCGCTCTGATATGACAGGCTAGCAACACATCAGGGCTAGCTTATCAGCACATGAAAAAGGAAGTTCATCCAAATCAGTGAGCTCTGAGACATGAATTCAAGTCCAAATCCTTTAAATCCCCAAGCTGCTATATATTTCTGCACAGCGCTAGCAGATTAGCTTATCAGACCTTACTAGCGGCACATTACTAGCAGCTTTTCCTTACAGAAAGATTACATATATTTCAAAAGTTTTTCCACATGTGATTCTGCCAGTAATACACATATGCTGGGGGAAAAAACACGAATGTGTACAAGATGAAGGTAATGTCCTAAAGTTGCAGACGAGACACAATGTGTGTGACGTCATGGAATTAACGTGATCATTTGCGGGGGAAAAGTGGTGCAACAGTAGAATGTTGGATGAAGTGAATCTTGGGAAATAATAATGAATGAGAGTTATGTTATGCAACATGAATTACAAGCTAGGATTTTTTAAAATAACAAAACTCTGATTGATACTCTACTAGGACTTGCTCTAAATGCTCTTTGGTTTTCCATTAGCAGGTTGGAAATCTGAGCGCTCACCTGAAAGACCACCAACGTCCATCTTCTTCAGATTTTTGGCCTCCAGGACGACGACGGTCAGTTTGCCGGCGGTGGGAACGTAGCGCAGAGAGAAACAGATATCACCCAGCTTCTCTTGCTGTGGAGGAACGTCGAGAAAAAAACAAACAAACAAACAATTAGCTCATGATTTCCAGCGGCTTTCCTGCAGCAAAAAAAAAAAAAAGAAGCGTACCACCCAGACTGTTGCACATGCACAGAGTGATACTGTACATGGTGGTGGATCAGTGATGGTTTGGGCTGCAATATCACGCCATTCCCTATAGGCCCAATACTTGTGCTAGATGGGCGCGTCACTGCCAAGGACTACTGAACCATTCTGGAGGACCATGTGAACCCAATGGGTCAAACATTCTATCGTGAAGGCGGTGCCGTGTATCAGGATCATAATGCACCAATACTCACAACAAGACTGGTGACAGAGTGATAATGAACATGAAAGTGAAGTTGAACATCTCCCATGGCCTGCACAGGCACCAGATCTAAATACAGTATTATTGAGCCCCTTTGGAGTGTTATGGAGGAGCGAGTCAGGAAACGTTTTCCTCCACCAGCATCACGTAGTGATTCTGAAAGAAGAACGGCTCAAAATCCCTCTGGCCACCGTGCAGGACTTCCCAAGACGAATTGATGCTGTATTTGCCATAAAAGGAGGCCCGACACCATACTAATGAATTATTGTGGTCTAAAACCATGCGTTTCAGTTTCATTGTCCAACCCCTATATATATATATATATATATATATATGTGTGTGTGTGTGTGTGTGTGTGTGGGTGTATTACCCAAGATGGGTGAAGAACCTCCCATTTTCCATTTTTTTATTTCTTTCATATTTATATTGCAAATCACTGTCTAGGATAATTATTTTTCCATCTACTAAAAATAGATTATGCAAATATACAAAAATGTTACAAATAATAATAATAATAATAATAATAATAATAATACAAATCCTACAGATGTTACCAAATGTGGTTTGTCCCCCAATTAAGAGATATATGTTAACTTCACTAACTTCATTTCTAACTTAAAAAATTACAACAATGAAAAATTTAAAAGAAACTTTAATATATATATATATATATAAATTGTCTTGGAAAATCTCTTGAAATTTTAATTTTTCAAATATTGTAACAAGTGCCCAATAAATGGTTCATTTATTTTTGTTTATTTTTGTTGACATATTTTTGTTCGATTGCAGAAGGGGGTAAGAGAAGAAGAGAGGGTAAAAGAACTCCCAAAAGTTGTAAACTACACATTCCTGAATATTGAATCATTTGGCAGTGGGGAAATTAATAATATAAACAAATCACAAGGGTCGGTTTTAGGTCCGATTATAATTTTTAAATAAGTGTATTTATTATTTTCAATCTTTAATTTGTGCTCATTAAGAACACTATGATTAATAAATAAATTTGTTAACAAACCAATTATAAATAATTTTTTTGGCACAAAGTTGAAATTTAAATAATCTACAATGGTGTGAAATTCTTGAGTGTGCTTTGAAACTCAGTAACTTGGAATCAAAAGGATCTTTCAAAGATCTAATCAACTTTTTATCCACAATGTTCACTTTTTGTAGTTAAAAATGTTATTTATCCTTTTAGTTGGTTACAGAAGTTTTAGTACACCTTTTTTAATCATTATCTCAAAGTCACTGAACGCAGGCTTTAGATTTCTCAAATCACATTGAGTTCTCATTCTAAACAACAACAACAACAACAACAATCATCAATGCACTAAAAATATATACCACTTTAAAATTCTGATTTTTAAAAAAATCTGTATTTATAAGATATTTTGTAAAGGCATGACTCATTCCATTACTCTCATTCGTCTGATCAATTAAATAGTTCAGTGCCAAGTATTATTAATTTTATATTGAATTATATAAATATTAAGTTATTTGAGCTATTCCTTCTTCTTCTTCTTTAAAAGAAAAACTTAGCAGCTGCTTTAGTGTGAAAAGAAACAAGAGACTCTTGGTAAAAAAATGAAATAAATAACTTTTCTCTCTCGTCTTCTTCTGCGTTCGATCAGAGAGACATGATTTAATGTGACCTCTCAAGTGACACTCAGACGGAGGATTGTTTGGAACAAGTGAGAAAGATTAACTGCGGAACTGCAACACTTCAAAATATTAGGAAGAACCGCGTTGTGTTGTTTTTGAGGGTGCTGTGTTGCAGTGGAGGACAGGCTCTCAACCTTCAGGTCAGCTGAGAGAAAAACAGCACCATGTGTTACTGGTATTATATAATAGTCATTATTATTATCCAAAGGTTTTTGTTTTTTACGTTTTTTTCCCCCCTTGGGCTTTTTCCATTATTGTGGTCGCCACATTTTTTTGACAACCCACCCATTTCTCCAGGTTCGGGTAAAGCACTGTGGATGGATATAGGGCCTTGCCCAGGGGCCCAACAGTGGCAATCTGGCAGTGGCAGGGCTCAAACCCTTGAGAGGTTTTTCTTTCTTGGATCACTTTTTGCACGTCCTAACCACTGCAGACGAGGAACATCCCACACGAGCTGAAGTTTTTGGAGTTGCTCTGACCCAGTCCTCTATCCATCACAATCTGGCCCTTCTCCACGCTCCTTGTTGTAGGGGCAGTGGTGGCTCAGTCGGTTAAGGCTGTGGGTTACTGGGTTACTGATCGGAAGGTCGGGGGTTCGAGCCCCAGCATTGCCAAGTTGCCACTGTTGAGCCCTTGAGCAAGGCCCTTAACCCTATCTGCTCCAGGGGCGCTGTAAGCTGGCTGACCCTGTGCACTGACCCCAGTTTCCTAATGGGGATATGCAAAGAAGGAATTTCACTGTGCTGTAAAGAACATGTGACAAATAATTGAATATTCTTCTTCTTCTTCTTATCACAGTAGCTACAGTTACAATATCTTGTATACCATGGTACCTAGAAGGGGGTGGGGTGTATTAGGCAGCAAGTGAGCTTGTAGTCACTGAAGTTAATGTCGGAATCAGAATCAGAAAAAGTGGGCAAGTGTAAGGATTTAAGTGACTTTAACAAGAGACAGATGGTGATGGCTAGAGGACACGGTTTGTGATGGCGCGAGTAACGCGGTTTGCGAGTGTTCCACAAGATGAGCAAAGTCTTGGTTTACGAGTACCGAGTATCATGTATCACGCATGCGCCAAGTGTCACGTGATCACAACAGAGCCAATGGTTTTTCTCTCTCTTGTGCTGCAGAATTGTGGGTAATCGTGTCCCCTCCTGGGTCTTAGTGCTCGTCTCTTACTGGTATAATCTCTTACTGGCGTGTACTGTTTCTTATAACACACATGTGCGCGCGTGTAAAGCAAAAGAAAGTCTCATTAGAGGGTAAAGATCCATTTTCTCCCTCAGCCTGTTGTTATGTGTGTGCGCGCATAACACACACTCTCTCTCTCGCTCTCTCTCTCGCCTTTAGTGTGTGTGTGTGTGTGTGTTTGCGTGTGTGTGAAGCACCACCTCCCTGCTTCACACACACACAAACACACACTCTCTCTGCCCTACACAAAAACTCTGCTCTGTCGCGATTCTTTTCAAAGGTAAAGTTCAGGTTCATTTGTTTGTTTGTTTTACTTTACAGCAGTGATTCCGTTAGCGTGTCGCTCACACTAGTGTCATCATCTGGACCTGTTTCTCACTTGTTCATGCCTTAAGTTAGATGTTTTTATGCTTGAATGATTCATACTGTAGGTCACTGTGTGTCTTAACAAACAAAAACATTCCTCTGAAACTGGTCAAGTACAGGAACTGGACTAAACATGAGACACAACAAAGTCCTTCAGGAAGTGTTCCTCAGGACTACATTAAGTCTGGCTCATTGGAAGCAAAATATGAGTTTTGCACAGTACTGTAATTATGGTGATGGATGGTGCGCAGCAGGAGTGCTCTTGGTTATTGAAACCTATTTCAAGGTGTTTGATAAGTGTTTCCTCCTGACGTTTCCATTTGGAGTGGACTGAACACTCATGTCTCTATCGACACCCTGCTCTTCACATCTCCATCTTGTTTTTTTTTCTCCATCACCACCACCAGTCAAGGAATAATTGACCTTTACATAAACCAAACCATGGCTCAAAAACAAGGTTCCCCTGACAACCAGCGCTTTAACACTATACACCATGACATTTAGCATGAAAATTGAATCTCCTGAACCCGTGCGAGGAAAGTCACGCGTTTATTAATGGAAGAGTGTCATGGCCAGCTGATTAAGTGACATTTTCCCAGGAGATGGATTGCTCTACCATCCTCAACCCTTGTTTCAAAAAATTGTTAAAGAAAAAAACCAAAACAATTTTAACTGCAGAACTCAAAAGTATGGTGTTGATGCAGTAACACACATACACACACACAGCAGTGTTTGTTATGTTTTATCCACTGCATCATTATCTCAAACATATTAATCTCATATTCTCCAATAACACCAACCACCCCAAACTCTGATGGTGATTAGTGTTGAATATTGGTGCTTGATGTTGAAGGTCAGTTTTTCTTGAGTATGTTTTGATGGAGAATATTGTTTTTTAATGGAGAATGCTAGTGTCTGATGCAGAATGTTGGTGTTTGGTGGAGGATTTAAGTGTTTAATCGACTATGTTGGTGTTTGATGTTAAAGGCCAGTGTTTGATGAGAATGTTGGTGTTTAATGGAGAATGTTGGTGTTTGATGATGAATCTCAGTGTTTTAAGCTTACTTCCTCTTTCTCGGCACTCTGGAGATCCCGCCACTCCTCAGTCACATGACTGAAGTCCACTTTGTTCATCGTCACTTTAACGTCTCCGATGGCGTCGTGTTTGGAGAAACGGTCGAAATCGTACACGGTCATCACCAGCGTCTTTCCTCCCAGCTCTGTGTAGGGAACCTGAGGGAACACCAGAGGAAACAGATTAAAAATCCTGCCATTCGTATATCACATCCTGACGGAGCCACCATCCCCAGGTTCCTCCAGATGTTCAGGGATCTCATGACAGTGGGTGGAACCAAAAGCTGGAAGAAACTCAACTCCTCTTTCATCAGCTTTTAACTGCATATTTATAAACACCAGCAGTATTTCTAAACTTTTCAAACTCTCTGTGTCTCTAACGTGACCTTTGAGACTGGTGTTAATGACGATGCTTTAGTGAAGTGCAGCAACGCAGCACACGAGGGTTAATGAAGGAAAGATATTAATATTAATTTAAATCTACATTATAAACATAAACGTTCTTAAACAACTGCTTGTAGCCATGTAGCATTCCCCTAATTAGCATAAATGCTTATTTACTCAGCTGATTAAATGTCTAAAAAGTAAAAAAACAAAAGTAACTTCAATTCAATAATCAATGGCAGATTCAATAATCAATAATCACCTGCTTTATGTGATTTTAATAACAAATATTACTTATCATTATATTAAGATGGATTTTTTAGATGTTGTATTTACTTATTTAAATTTAATTTTATGATCTATTTATCTATGCAACTTATTGAATTTGTATTGCACAATGTATTTGTTTATTTATTAATTTGCTTTTTAATTCAATTACTGTAATTTGTTTTCATGTAATGTGTTTAGTTATCATTTAGTTTTTTGTATTTTCACATATAATTAATTTGTTTGTTGTATTTTTATTTTTGTATAATTGTTTATTGTGTTTGGTGGTCTGTGTTTCATTTGTTTACCTTTTCTGTAGTTTTCTTTATTTTCCTTTGATAAAAAAGTCAAATGTGATGAATTTGTTTGTTCTTTAATTAGTTTGTTTTTATTATTGTAATTTGTTTATTGTTTTTAACTATTCAACTATAGTTTTTTTCTCTCCTTTGAATTAAAAAATTATGAATAGATTAGACTGAACGTTGATTTGTCATTGTGCTTGTACAAAGCCAATGAAATTCAGATTTATCTTCATTTATTTAACAGAATGTTGTTTTATATTGTTTATTTATTAATTATTTACTCAGTTATTGATTTACCTATATGTTCTTTTAAGCCTAAGTCATTTATTTTGTGTAATTTTTATTTAATTTCTTGAAAAAAAGTATTTTCAAAAGTGTTGTATTTGTTAGGACATTCCCGTCATCTAAAATGTATAAATAAATAAATAAATAAATAAATAAATAATAATAATAATAATAATAATAATAAAATCAGCAGTACGGTGAATTCTACCAGAAAACTGTTCTACATGTGAGAAATGTATTTTGTCCAGAACCCTAAAAGAGTGGGATTGAGGAGAGAGGATTTATAAAGGCGAGTGTGTGTGAAGTCGGATGTTTTTCTCCTGTAAGGTGACGTGTGATGCAATCAGAGTCGCAGCAGGTGCAGTCAGACGAACATGATTGCATTTCAGAGTCAGAGAAAATGACCATAAAGTCACAGTGTGTGTGTGTGTGCATGTGTGTGTGTGTGTGTGTGTGAGAAAGAGAGAGAAAGAGTGAGAGACATACACACACACACACACACATACACACACACACACACACACACACACGGCTCATCTGTGAACGCAATCAATGTTAAATCATCTCATTCTCACATCAGTATTCATAGAAAAGTGAGGAGCGCTCATTTCCAGGTCAAACTGTTTGTTTGTGTGTGTGTGTGTGTGTGTGTGTGTGTGTGTGTGTGTGTGTGTGTGTGTGTGTGTGTGTGTGTGTGTGTAAAAAAGACGAACCTTCCTGCTCCATGACATTACACACTAATCATCACAATCATTGTAAACTTTGTTGCTCAGTCACTGACCTGTTCTACTGCAAGGATAAAAGAGTTTAATCTGTGTGTGTGTGTGTGTGTGTGAGTGTGTGAGAGATACTTGATTGTCTCCAATTGATCTGTTTGTCGGACCTAACTCATTATAAAAGGTGATTGTTTCAAACACACAGTGACAAACTGCTTCATAGTCCAGAGGAGACGTAATGGACAAGGCGTGGCAGCTAGTTTATCCTCCATGCTAATGCATGCACACACACGCACACACACACACACACACACAATATACATGTTTATTTTGTATTATTTTAAGTTTATTACAGAATGTTACATTTATTACTAAACATATGAATAGCACAGTTTCCTTTAATAAGGGGGCGGAGTCATAATGTAGCAATGTAAAAAAATGTAAAACATAATATTTTTATATAGTCCTCTTACGAATGGTGTCTCTAACAGGGAGTGTGTGAGTAAATGTTCCCCGCAGGAGCCCGAACATGAGCTGTAACATAGAATGTTGTTCTACAGTTGTACTGTAATTACATTTCTCCCAAACCCCCACCGCGGGACCGCGTCGCTATTGAAAGTTAGCATGACTTTCATCAAATGACGGTGACGTGATTGAGTTTGAGCAAATGATCCTCAAAACGACTCTGTGTTTGTGTAAAGTGTTTTGAATGTTACCTAATGTTACCCAAGCCTGCGTACGGATAGTTATAAAGCCGCGTGACTTTGGTGGTGTAGTGCTTCACTCAAAGTTCACTTTCACACATAATATATTAGACTTAGCAAAGATGTGACTCACTAGTCAGAGTGAGAAGGTGCTAATTACACAAACTTCTCTGTTTAATAAGTTCAGAGACTGCACACGTGTACTTACCCTCAATGTTTCTCACGTTAAGGACGACCAAAGCAATTATTGTCACTCGTAATCGTGCTAGCTCAATAAACGCTTTTCTTTAAAACTCGTAATCATGCTAGCTCAATAAATGCTTTCCTTTAAAACTCGTAATCGTGCTAGCTCAATAAACGCTTTCCTTTAAAATTCGTAATCATGCTAGCTCTATAAACGCTTTCCTTTAAAACTCGTAATCGTGCTAGCTCAATAAACGCTTTCCTTTAAAACTCGTAATCATGCTAGC
>JAQMYL010000004.1:1356071-1372684 GCA_030014365.1 Clarias pachynema | reverse complement strand
GAAATCCCCAGTATTGTTGTAGAATGTAGAAAATAAATCACTAAACAAAAACAAAGAAATTTGCAAGTGACCCCAAATTTTTGAACGGTAGTGTATATACACAAGGTTCCGTCCATGTAATTTTTTTTCCACTGTTGTTTGTTCTGATATTATTTATTTATTTATTCATTTATTTATTTATTATTTTTGTAAGGCGGTGCAGGTGGAATGAAAGGAGTCAGTGGGGTGGATTTGGCCTGGGGCTGGAGTTTGACACGTGTGTGTTAGAACGTCCAGATCTCAGTGTCAGCTCTCACGCTTCACAGCGACATGGCACCCTGCCCTCGGCTAAAAAACTCTGTGACTGTGCACTGAATCAGAATGCTGTGTTTTGTAGCTGAAAGAGCAGAGACCCTGAAATCACCAAGACCCCAAGCTGTCTGTGGCTCTGAGTATGACTGTGAGCAACTGAGTGATTGAATGAGTGATTGATTGAGTGACTGACTGACTGACTATGTAAGTGACTGACTGAGTGACTGTCTGATTAACTGAAAGATCGACTGAGTGACTGACTGAGCGAGCAACTGAGTGACTGACTGACTAAGTGACTGACTGAGTGACTGACTGAGTGACTGACTGACTGAGTGAGTGACTGACTGAGTGACTGATTAACTGAGCGATCGACTGAGTGACTGACTGAGCGAGCAACTGAGTGACTGACTGACTGAGTGACTGACTGAGTAAGTGACTGATTGACTGAGCGACTGACTGAGCGAGCAACTGAGTGACTGACTGAATGAGTGACTGAGTAAGTGACTGAGTGAGTGACTGATTGACTGAGTGAGCGAGCAACTGAGTGACTGACTGACTGACTGACTGATTGACTGAGCAACTGACTGAGTGACTGACTGAGCGAGCAACTGAGTGACTGAGTGAGTGACTGATTGAGTGAGTGACTGACTGAGTGAGTGACTGACTGAGTGAGTGACTGAGTGAGTGACTGAGGGATTGATTGAGTGACTGACTGAGTGATTGACTGATTGACTGACTGAGCAAGCAACTGAGTGAGTGAGTGAGTGAGTGAGTGACTGAGTGACTGAGTGAGTGACTGATTGACTAAGTGAGTGACTGAGTGATTGACTGAGTGACTGACTGAGCGACTAACTGAGTGAGCAACTGAGTGACTGACTGAATAAGTGACTGACTGACTGAGTGACTGACTGAGCGACTAACTGAGCGAGCAACTGAGTGACTGACTGAATAAATGACTGACTGACTGTGTGACTGACTGAGTGACTGACTGAGCGAGCAACTTAGTGACTGACTGACTGAGCGACTGACTGAGTGACTGACTGAGTGACTGATTGAGTGAGCAACTTAGTGACTGACTGACCGAGTGACTGAGTGATTGACTGAGTGACTGACTGAGCGACTAACTGAGCGAGCAACTGAGTGACTGACTGAATAAGTGACTTACTGACTGCGTGACTGACAGAGTGACTGACTGAGCGAGCAACTTAGTGACTGACTGACTGAGCGACTGACTGAGCGACTGACTGAGCGAGCAACTGACTAACTGAGTGAGTGACTGAGTGATGTATACAGTGTTAGATTAAATACAGTCTCCTACAGACTTTAGATGTGCCCACTGGATGTGGAACAGCAGCGTTTATAAGTACATTTTATCAGTATTTAAATTACAACACCACCCCCAACTACAACAACAACAGATAAACTCTTTATGGAAATGTGCACACTTTGATTCCTTTAATTGATTTTTATAATCTTTTAATTAGATTTTTATTTTATTTAAAAATCCAATTATCAGTTTTAATGCGACGTCTTCAATAATGAGTATGGAATGTCAGACCCTCGGCTTCAAGTGTTGCTTAGTGACTGTACATGCGAGCAACTGAGTGACTGAGTGACTGACTGAGCGACTAACTGAGCGAGCAACTTAGTGACTGACTGACTGAGTGACTGACTGAGCGACTGACTGAGCGAGCAACTTAGTGACTGACTGACCGAGTGACTGACTAAGCGACTAACTGAGTGACTGACTGAGCGACTAACTGAGTGACTGACTGAATAAGTGACTTACTGACTGAGTGACTGACTGAGTGATTGACTGAGCGACTAACTGAGCGAGCAACTGACTAACTGAGCGAGCAACTTAGTGACTGACTGACTGAGTGACTGATTGACTGAGTGACTGACTGAGCGACTGACTGAGCGACTGACTGAGTGAGCAACTGACTGACTGAGTGACTGACTGAGTGATGTATACAGTGTTAGATTAAATACAGTCTCCTACAGACTTTAGATGTGCCCACTGGATGTGGAACAGCAGCGTTTATAAGTACATTTTATCAGTATTTAAATTACAACATCACCCCCAACTACAACAACAACAGATAAACTCGTTATGGAAATGTGCACACTTTGATTCCTTTAATTGATTTTTATAATCTTTTAATTACATTTTTATTTTATTTAAAAATCCAATTATCAGTTTTAATGTGACGTCTTCAATAATGAGTATGGAATGTCAGACCCTCGGCTTCAAGTGTTGCTTAGTGACTGTACATGCTTCGTTCAGGTTTGTTTTTGGCTGCCATGACAACACAACAGCCAGCAGTCCGAGTGTGTGATGGAGGAGACTGTAGCGAGACTGTGGTGAAAGTGTAGTGAGTTATGAACTCCAGAACACGAGTGTAAAAACCCATCAGGTTCTAAGGGTTAATCCGGTGATAAGGGTCACACACACTCTCATTACAGGCATGATAGATCATCAGGCCGAAAATTAAGCTGAGATTGACCTGTCACTCACACAGCTGTCTGTCTGTCTGTCTGTCTCACTCATTAAATCACTCAACATCAACCTCATATTATAGCTCTCTGTCTGTCAGTTTGTCTTTGTCTCACTCACACAACTGTCTCTCTGTCTCACTCTCTGTCTCTCATTTTCTATGTCTAACACACTCACCCAACATCAACCTCATATTACAGTTCTACGTCTTTCTCTCTGTATCTGTGTTTACCGCTCTCTCTCTCTCTCTTTCTCTGTCTATCTATCACTCTATCTGTCTCTCTCTGAATTTCAGCACTGTTCACTAACAAAGCTTCTAAATCTTCTATCTTTCTCTTTCTGTCTGTCTATCTGTCTTTCTCTTTTCTCTGTCTTTCTCTCCCTCTCTTGCTCACTCTTTCCCGTTCTGTCTCTCTCACAATCTGTCTGTCTCTTGTTTGTCTGTCTTTCTCTGTCTCTGTCTGTCTTTCATTCTATTTATCTTTCTGTCTCACCCTCTCTCTTTCTCTGCGTACCTGTCTTTCTGTCTCTCTGTGTCTCCCTCTGAACTTCAGTACTGTTCACTAACAAAGCTCCTAAATTAAAATATGTACACTTCTACTCTACATCCGCTGTGTTCTAGATAACTGTAGGGTTCTGTCCTATCCTGTTGCTTTTACTCCGTGGCTCTGTGCTGCTTTATGGTTTTGTGCTCAGAGTTTACAGTTACAGAAACTATTCAGTTTTAATATTCTGCTATTAAATATTCCATAAATATTCCAGAAAAACTCCGTTAACTTCCTTTTGTGGGCTAATAAACATGACGCTCTCCTCATCTGATCTCTGAACAGGAAGCATCCCTGGAAACCAGTCTGTACACTCCTGAATGTTCCTGTCAGCACCGCTTCATAAAGTCTTAATAAAAAAGAACTCGGCCAAACTTGGGCTTCTCGCCCGTCCTGCAAGTAATGTGACTGCACTCTGAGCACTCAGAGCTCCCTCTAGTGGAGACCTCTGTGTAGTGCTTCTAGTATATATATATTTTGTTTTATACATCAACTCATCACCTATCAATCTGTCCAACTTTTCCATCTCTCCATATATCTATCAACTCTTATGTCCATCCATCCCCTTTACCCATCCACCCATCCTCTATCTGTGCCCCTCCCATCTATTCTTCAACCATCAATGTATAATTCCAATCAGCTGTCTGTCAATCCATTCTTTTACTCATGCATCCTCTCAACCCATCCATACATCCATACAAACATCAACCCATTCATCCTATCTATCATAAATACCTTTCACATAGCTTCGGACAGTAAAACTCTCAGCTTTGTGTTTGTGTGAGAGATTCGGGTGATGAGATTTTTACCCATAATCCCCTGCTCCGTCTCTGCAGGCAGTGAAAGTAGCACACACTCAGAGACAAGAGACATGACTGTATTTCTTTTTCTCAGCGGGAGAGCACCGCTCAATTTGTCCACAGAATGTCGGAGGCAGTCGGCTGAAATTACTAGCGGCGAGACATTTTTCACGGTGGAAGGAACTTTTGGGTGGAAAACAATTTATTTCTCGTTTGCGGCGCGGCGTAATCGTTGCGGATGTTCACTCCTGATATGTTTCGCTAGGCATTAGTGAGCTAATAAATAAACCCAGATACAGGTCATTAGTGTATCTGATCTCACTCCCACTCTCTCCCTCAGCATACGCTCATCTACTCCATCCTCGGCCTACACACCACTATCTGCCTCACACAACACAAACACTCGTCTCTACACACTGCTTCCATCCTTCAGGACATCTATCTATCTATCTATCTATCTATCTATCTATCTATCTATCTATCTCTAGAACCTGATTCATAAAGGACGTGCATCCTTCAGCGTCAATTGAACGTATCTCTTTTTGTCCAGCTGATCATTAAGTGACATCGTTCTACCCATCTCTTGTCCATACATTCATCCACTGACTCATGCTTTGTTTATCTGACTATACATCCACCTATTAACCCAACCATCCATTCAATAATTTCATCTGTCCATCCATCCATGCAACCTCCCTTCCATCCATTTCATCCCTTTATACATATATCCTTCCATCCATCTATCCATCTATCCATCAAACCATTTGCTATCTATCTATCTATCTAAATAATAATCTAGAACAGATATAGAATTCATATGGAACTGTTTTTCTTTCCCACCATCCATTACAAACCCACAGCGTCTCATTTCTCCTTCCAACACTTTTTACTCCTCCCATCCCAGAGCCTGTGAAGATGTCCATCCCTTATTCTCAGCTAATGCAACATAAACCCATTTGCAGTGAGAATCGATACCTGATGCAGGACAATAGCACCAAACTGCTGCTTGTCAGGAGTGAACGAAGCCATCAGGTAATTAAAGGTGTTCCACATATAAACGCCTTATTACCACTAAAGCTGCTCGTGCACCATTGCAGGATGGTTTTTTTTTTATCCTTCCTATTAGAGTTCAGCAATCAGAGGTACATCAGAGAAACTAAGAGAGGATTTGGTGATGGCTCTCCTGAACACGTTCCTTTCACCAGATTTCTCCTTTCCTGTGGTGTGACACCTCAACATTGTGTGCTTCAACATCTCTGTCTGCATCACTAGCTGTTGTTACAGGAGCAATGAAGTGAAAAAAGCACCGGCGTAAAGAGCTGTCTGAACCCCATGGAGCGAACGGCGCGGTGTGACAGCAGCGCAATAACAACAACCACTTTAAATATCTCGTCTTCCAACCTCCAACAATCTCAGAAGTGCTTTGAAGAAGGACATCTGTCTTGTTTCTATCTATCTATCTATCTATCTATCTATCTATCTATCTATCTATCTATCTATCTAAAAAGTAAATAAGTGTGTGTTTGTTGATCAAAAGCTAATATTTGCATCTACAGTATATACAATTCAGGTATATCGACACTAAGAGGTGCTCCTGTGTTTAGTGTTAACACCAACATGCTGATTTGATTTTAAAGTTAGGGTTGAGGAAAGCATTGCAGGAGTTCCAAGGTGAGGGGAGTTTGATTTGGCTTCTCCTAGTCGCAGGTTGGAAATTCGACAAAGTTCTAATGTATATTTATAATAGAGACAGAGGGATAGAGAGAGAGAGAGAGAGGGAGTATGCATCATATAGCGTGTATCTAATATGAGATGAATCTGGGTCACGCTGATGCTGCTTCACTGTCTGATGTTGGAGCTCGGAGCTGCGCAGACCAGCACAAAACAAATATCACTCTTTCCTCCTGCAGTGTTTCCTCAGCATAGTGAGAACAAACGAACAATAATTTGTAGCCTGAAATTTAATGGCTTTAAACATTTCGAATCCAGACACAAAACCCTGTTTTGATAATAATTCCTCCAGTATGTTTATAAAATGGCTTCTAGATCATCCATCCTTTGTTTCTAAATGTTCATGTTTTTCATTGTATTTTTTTCAAATCATCTGAAAGCATCAAAATGAATTTTCATGGTCTGGGACCTGAAGATAGAGAGTTTAATTATCCCTGAATTTAGGACAGGTCCCCTGCGTGCGGGATGACTCACCCCTTTTTTGTTGAGTGTTTTATCAGAAATGATAAAAATCAATATGAAATTAAAATGAAAGTGGGTTTCTTATTGTTGCACTCCAGCATGTGAGAGTCCTTAATATAATATTTAACCATTAACGTGCAGCCATACTCATCCAACTAGCCACTGAGATACATATTCATTTAACCATCTGTCCATCCTTCCCTCTATCCATCCATGCACCCATCAATGTCAAGACATCCTTCTGTACATTAATTGTATATATTTGACCATTCATCAATTAATTTGTCGTTGGACGGTGGGAGGAAACCAGAGAAACACGGAAGAAACCCACCAAGGAAGGGGGCGAACATGCAAACTCCATGCACACAGACCCAACACGGGAATCGAACCCAGGACTTGGAGGTGCAAGGCGACAGTGCTAACCACTAAGCCACCGCGCTGCCATTCATCCATCCATCCATCCATCTACTGACACATCCATCCACAAACTGACTCATTCATCGTACCACCTGCCTTCACCCATAAAACATACCCTTCTATTCATTTATTCTGTCCATCCATTCATCTATAACAAAATTTATTCAAATGTTCATCCATCAATCAATTTATCTCCTGACCAATTGATTCATCTCTCTATGCATTCATCCATTTATCTGTTGACTCATCCATCCATCAAGCCATTTGTTTTCATCCATTAAACAGATCCCTCTATTCATTTATTGTGTCCATCCACTCAATTATATCATTAATTAAGTAATTAATTAATTAATTAATTCATCCATCGATCAAATTTTTATTGACCAATCCATCCATCCATCCATCCATCCATCCATCCATCCATCCATCCATCTAACAACCAATCCATCCATCCCTTCATTCATCCATCTAACAATCCATCCATCCATCCGTTCATCCATCCATCTAACAACCCATCCAATACATCTACTGACCAATCCATCCATCTCTCTACAGACCCATCCATCAATCAAGTCATTTGCCTCCATCAATTCAACACACACATCTATTCAATTATTGTGTCCATCCACTAATCTATAGCATCATTCACCCATCTATCCATCCATCCTCCCATACTATAGCTATCTATCCATCTACTAGTAGCAAAACCCCTCAGATTAACAGTACTCATGCATCATGCGTCCTCATGTACTGAGTAGTTCTGATGAAGTTGTGTTGGTCAAACAAAGACTTCAGTGTTTAATAGCTCAGTGATGACAGGAACATCCCTTAGCAGTGCACACACGTTCAGACTCCACTATACACACCCAGACATAACAGAATTGATAGTTCTGTAAAGGTTAAATTGTTTGTATGAAGGCTGAGAGTAGATCATTTCGTCCTGTCAGGTTTGTTTATGAAGGTTAGCCGCTGCACTTTTACCCCTCAATTAACTGCCGTCAGCTACGAGAACATTCATCAGCTCGAGATGAAAAACAGCGGAACCATGTCCTCATACACAATTCACTTTATTACAACTTTTGGTCCATCATGAGTGCTGTTTCAGAAGCCAGATTTCTCAGGGTGCAGGAGTCATAATGGGATTTAGAGTTTCTTAAGACCTTTAAACCTCCAGCAATCACCTTCAGACAGCAGCTAAGCAACTGTTCGGCTTCCTTTAGCTTTTATTAATGAATAAACGTCACACAGTCTATGAATTTAAAAAAAAAAAACAGTCAGGGTAAGCGAGATGCTATGAGCGGAGAAACCTTAAAAGCATATGTGATTGCACAATTCAAGGTCATGCTGCCCTACTGGGGAAAAAACCTTTTCTAACAGGAATTGCCAAATGGTTTTCAATAACCTGTGGTGAAATGGTTAAAAGTGTTCATTGGGGGAATTTATTTAATTATTATTTTTTGTACATGCATGATGGCTGCCTCGTGTATCCTGATTTTGTTTGGTGCATAGCATGTTAACGTCCTTAGAAATTAACATGAAGATGCGATATGCATATAAACACTAGGGGCAGTATTGTCAGCAGGCATGTAAAAAATTATGGAAAGCTAAGCTCCTCAAGTGTCATCAGGTCCTTTTACTTAATGCAAAATGGCCTCCTATTGGTAGTGTCTGATAGCACAAGTACTGCACAGTGAGTACGGAGGAGAGAGCAGCTGCCTGCCAAAACCCACATTCACAACCAGTCCCAGAAGCACTTTCAGCAAAAACACACATCTGATAACATTATGTCGTCTTAGACAACACACTGTCTCTACAGTAATCACTTCTAAGTCGTTCTGAATCTCCTCTGAACCGTCCGTGTTCTTTAATTTACAGCTACAAATCTAACTAGCTTCTAACACAAGGCTGAATCCGAAATCCTTCTCTAACCCCTGATCAAAGACACTACTTGCTGTGTGGAACAAGCGATTGGACACACTACATAGTGCACTAGGGATTCAACCCCAAAACCCGGATTTAATGGAGCTGATATTCTAAAGTGTAATAAGTGGAAATATAAAGTAAATCTGGTGAGTTTCTCAGGACTGTCCACCACCTCCATGGTTTATTCTCCTCACCTTTTGACTGCGTAGTACTGCTATGAATTTAAAACTATTTTCACCTCCTGTTAAATACACCAACTGTTGCTCGCTAACTGTCAGGCGCCAGCTCCGACCAGCCGTGGTTAGTTACAGTATTTCTCCAAAGCGCAGAGGGATATGTGTAGGCGGAGCGAAATAACTGGCTATGTAAAAAATCTCTTAATGAGGACACGTAGGACATCGAACACGACAAACACAGCAAGACACACACTTATGGACTCTTACCGTGTTCTCTGTGAAATTGTAATCCAGTGAGTATTGTAATTTGCCCAGCTTTTCTTGTTCCTTAGGCTCGACTTCCTTTTCTCCCTCTGAGAGTCCAGTCTCCACTTCGTCTTCGTCCTTCAGAGCCTGAAGGAGACATCCACCAAGAGTCAGTCCACTCGGCCCCACTTCCTGAAGCTGAGCCGCCAAAGCCATGGTCTCCTGTATAAACCTCTTGTATAAAGGGATCGAGCACTAAAACACCACAGTGATCAACACCACGACATGCTCGGTGATGGAGTTTAACCCCAAACCGTGGACCCCATCCCATCCCCATCAACATTTTTTAGTGCCTCTACAGTCTGGTCCATACAAAACCAATCAAAAATGATTTGCAAGGAGGATGAGTGTAATGGCAGGGGTGCAAGCATTTTGGGAAAATCGAGCTTCTCAGAAGCAGTTCAGAATCATTTTTTGTTAATATTTCAGGCATTGGGGGGGGGCGGGGGGGATAATCAGAAGAAGGGATGTGGAGTGTGGTGTAAGTGTACATTCGTTCATTTCTGGCTAGTCTGAAGTGTGAGGGCTCAAACGTGCTCAAACTCTCATTCAGTGAATCTAATGTCTTTATCTTGGGCTAGATTAGTCAGTAAAGCATGCACAGCATTCTCGTTCTGCAAAAAATAAAAGAAAATAAAAGGAAAAAAACAAGTTTTCTCTTTGCCCCTGACCCCTTTGCATCATGCTAGCAGGAAGTGGTACTCAGGGCCTGTCCGATTTGTTTTCAGGTTCATATATTTTTTTGTTTTCAGAGCAAAAGGCTGAACAAAATTGATTTCCATTCTTCAGCTTTGACCTCAACTGCTAATTAAGATTTTCCTTCAAAGACTTGGAATTTTGAGCATCTTGCGTTGTTTTTGAAGATTATCAATCGGTTAGCTAAGAAAACTGATCTCCTGTGATTTTTGATAAAGACAAGGAAAATCTTGATCAGCTCAATTCTGTAAATAAAGAAACTAGCAAACTGAATATGTAGTGGTGTGAGAGTTTAACGCATTAACATGGCCAAATGTTAACACAATAGAAGCAGCTTAGCAGTTAAGATCCTGTGCTAGTAACCCGACGGTTTGAATCCCAGCAGAGCCACTGTACGGGTGAGGAAGAGGGACAAGGGCCGATTTGTCCTCACTTGTAGGTCGCTTTGGATAAAAGCATCAGTCTGGCAAAATTTCACTACATTCTTTGAACACATGGTAACTCGAAGAAACCGTATATAAAATTATCTTTTTTTAAATTATATAAATCTGCCTGATCATCTGCTATCTCCTGTGATCTTCCTTATGACCTTTTAAAAGCCTCAAGGAAGAAGTGCGATTTTAAAAAGAGTGTCTCGAGGATTCAAAGATCACGCCGGTCATCGTGAAAAAGCTTTTTGCATAATTTGTACGGCTAATGAGTCGAGTGGTATTTTCCCCGCTGGACGAATTGTCAGAGTCGAAAGTTCAAGTGGTTGGAATAAAGGGGCCGTGACGACAAAATCTTCATCTAAACATCTCAAAACGCACTCAGTTAGAAATCAGTGTGGTTCAGCCTTGGTCCAAGCGTAACCCAAATGCTTTATGTTCATTCATGTGTATAGATTTATGCATATATATGTGCATACTCAGAGTTACACACATATATAGTGTAAATAGACATGTACAGTATGCAAAATTACACATTTCTCTCTAAGGCTTTAAGTCAAGAGGCTAAACAACATCATCGCAGCAGGCTAAAAGAAGATCCAACAGCAATTAGGAACCTACCGCCAGTGCCAATCCCGAAAAGTCATCAAAACACAGATAAGGAAGGACATAGAAGGAAGAAACACAAATTAAAACACACCGCACAAACACACAGGGCAAACACATATGTATGGGTGCACCGGGAGAAATGACCAATCAAAAAGACAAAGCTCTTCCATCACGAATGTTATGACTGATGACAATCGTTAAAGAAATGTGATGTAAGGGGCCTGGTCCACATTCCCAAAATGTTCATGAGAGCGCACTGAATTGAATTCTTGATAGTTCTTGCTCACTCAACTCCACTGAGTATAGGCATGAAATGTTACCATGCACTTACTTTTGCTCCAAACCATGCCAAACTCATGCTGAACGATCACTAACTACGAATTTTACGAGTACCTACAACACCTGACGATTTGCTATGTATTGTAAAGATTTGTCAAGAGATGTTCAGAGTGTTTCCTTCCTGTCCACCTGGACCTCCCTGTTTTGGATTCATTCTTGAGAATTTCCTTCTTACTAATATTGGAGACTTTCACTCCATCTATTTATATTTGAATAGCTAATCAAAAACAAGAATTTAGCACACATTCTAGGGCCAACCACAGGGCCACAGTGTGCGGGGGATCGTGATGGGCACATGATCTTTATACCAGTTCGTAGCAGGACCCTGAGAATTTTGGACTAGTCATGAGTTCAAATGAGGTAATTAAAATGAATGATGGGTAGTTAAATTATAGCCAATTATAGGAAATCCTCATACGGTTTTTTCGGACACTATGATCACTTACAAATAAACATCAACTACCTACAGAGTCCTGAAGAACTGCTACAATCCACCGACAAATAAGTTACACAGCGCGACTTCTCCTGAACCACGAAGAGCTGAACTGAACATTGACGAACTTCCTGACGATCTCATTTCTTTCAATCACAGGATCGCTCCAGTTAAGGATCAGATTTGGGAATGTCGGAAAGGCCACTTAACTCTGTCTCTGACCTGATGGATTTTTATTTCCAGAATCCATCTTTAACAGCCCCTTGCTGAAACAGTCACTAACTCCCCAAAATCCTAAATTCCTGCCCAAATTTTGAAAAGTCTTGAATTCTCCAAATCCTCTATTCCAAAATCCCTGAATCATTTCAAAATCTTGTGTTCCATGGATATTATATTCTCACAGTCCTAACGTGTTTAAACCAGTATTCCAATTCATGTAGTTTCCTTGGCAAATACAGCTTTAATTAAATCACATCAGTGCTAATGAAGTAAGTGCCCACACTTTATTTCAGTGTGTGTGAGTGGGTGTGTGTGCATGCATGTGAGAATTTCAAAGTGTGTGTCTTCAATTGCAGATCTGAATTAAAGTGGTTCTGGCCTCCCAAATCCTTACACGGCAAATTAAGGCGACTTTGTCAATGATTCATTTAAAAGTGTGTCGTTGTGTGTGTTACGTGTCAATTAGTATGCAAAGCGAGGTCAGAGTGCTGCTGTTACAATTTGCACTATAATTTGTGGGCGCGTTGTTAAAAAAGGGGGCGAGCCTCGCTATTGCTTTCGCTCCCAAGCGCTAATTAGCTACTGTCATTTCTCCAGGTAGATCCCACTTCATAGTATAGCAATAATAATAATAATAATAATCATAATCATAATCATAACAATATGCATCACTATAACAACGAAATAAGAAAAAACAAACAAAATAATGTACAGAACATAAGAATATATACGTTCATATGTTTAGCTAACAGAAAACAGGCTCGTTACGCTTTTGTGCCATTTACCATGCCAGGTTGTTCAATCCTGTAAATAAAGTCAGCAGTCAAGCAACAGCATTAACATTTTTCTTTTATCAGTGCATTTCTGAGAGCAGATTGAATATAAAAACTTTTAGCCAAATAGCATTAAAATGCCAGTCAGTGACAGAAAACACTAGAATGATTTCAGCATCAGTGTTTTCATGCATTCTCCACTGATTAGAACAAGGCAAAGCCGGATGCAAAGCGGTTCTAAAGTGTGTTTACCTCCGTCTTGGCTCCGTCTATCACATCTTTCATGTTGATGGCATTCTTGCCCTTGTCCTTGCCCTTTTTCTTGTTCTTCTTCTTGAATATCCACTTTTTGCAGATGCAGAAGCAGCAGGACATAACAAGAACCACAGCCACAAACGCAATGGCCACAATGGCCCATGATGGCACTGCAAGGAAAAAACAAACACATAATATCTAGGGTTAGTCCTGGCTCAGAGAGTGTCTGTGTTCTCAGTCCATAACGATCTCAGAGTCCTAGTACCCAGCTCGGATGTTCTCAGGCTCTTGTTCACAAGATTCCATGACCCTAGATTTCTCTGTTTCTCAAGGTCATGTTTTCCTCAAGTTCCAATGTACACAGGGTTCAATGTTCACAGGTTCCTGTGTAAATACTGTAGTACACTAGGTTCTCAGAGTTCTATAATAATTCTATTCCTCCCTACATTGCTAGGGTGGTTAAGTTTAGAAGGTCCTATATTTCAAGCAGAAAGAAATGACCAACCCTCTAAGATCAATGGACTGCAGTAGAAGAACCGGGCAGGGGTGGCGTAACAGCTAAGCTCTGGATCACTGATCAGATAGTTGGTGGTTCAAAAGCATGGCTAAGCTTCTGCTGTTAGATCCCTGAGAAGGCTCTCATCCCTAGGTTCCTAGGTTCCTAGTGTATGTACCCAGGACACTGGTTTCTGTTTCTGAATTACTTCATTACCAGTCTTTGATTTCAATTATTGTATCCATGTTTGCAGGTCACAAGGTTCTCAGCTTCTCAGGGTCGTTCCCAGGGCTCTCAGGATTCTGGTGTCACATTCTGATGTCCAGAATCCTATTGTTCTCAAGATTCTGTTCTTAGCCTTATAGTCCTCTACTCTTAAAAATTTTAACCCCTGGCAGAGGTATCAAACTGGATCCATATAGGGTTTATGGTTTGGTGTGTGGGCAGGATTTCATTTCAACCAAGCAGAAGGCACACTTGATTCCACTTGTTTATTTAGTTGTTCTTGCTTTTAGTATACTATCAGGTGTGGCTTCTGCTTGGTTGGAATGAAAGCCTGGCCCTTTTTGGAGTCCGTTTAATGCCCCTGCCCTACAGTGTATCTTTGACGGAGATATACATGAAGGATCAGATGCTCCCATGGCATTTATTATCAATGCTCAGCATTAAATAGTCCTACATTCTCATTAAGTCAACATGGAGCTTTGGGAGCATTTAGCCTATAACTAAAATAAATGGTAATATTTTTAAACATTTTAAATAAATCAAATGTATTTTTTTAATTAATATTACACTTATTTGAGAAAACTAATTCTTGTCCCCAAAATTCTTTTTTTTAAGCAACTGTTGCACATCTAAAGAAGTAAAAGTACCTTCACGTGCATTAACAGTACATGACTATCGAAATGGCCATCATAATGAAGAACTCTGCATGTTTTTGGGGTTTACTCAAGAGTCCTTGAGGCCCGTACTCATGAGGATGAGTCACATAAACTCCACTAACATGAGTGTTTCAGTTTAGCAGCTAGCAAATGGAACCTGATCCAAAATGGCTGCCATGAGGAATTGCCTGGTTGTTTCTCTTTGGACTAATATACATTCCTGTACATACGAGGATGAGTAGCTTAATGTCCGATAAATTTGCATTTCCTTTGTGCAACTAACACCGGAGCCTGAGCCAGAGTGGTTTAAGTTGGTTCATTCCTTGGTTGCATTATTTGCTTGCTTAATCGGGTTTCTTTGGAATAGTTGTAGCATTTTTTTAACGCAAATGGCTGCCATTATAAATTTTGTAAGCAGTATACCGAAACCACTCTGCTTTATTTTCTTGAAGAGCATTTTCCCCGAGCGGCATTATTGGTGCTTTGTAATGCCGCATCGTTACGGACTCCGAGAGGAAGCGGTGTTCCGTCTGGCTCTAACAGCACTTTGATCAATAAAAAGAGAAGACGTTGCTGTCTAGACAGGGGCCCGCTTAATGATCTCAACAGGAACAGAGACGTTTAAACACTCGAGTGAGTGCCCCCGGCCAATTTAGCGAGAATAACAAATGCTGGCGTTCTGCCTCGGCCAGGAAGAACCTTTTCAGGATCGTGACACTATTGTGCCAATCACCAGCAGCTGAGGGTTTATTTAATCAGTGGCTGAGATGTTGGTCCTAAATGAGTCTTTCCTCTAGAGGTAAGGAAATATCCGAAAATGTCATTCAGACAAGATTGAAGCCTAGGCTGAAAGAGAAAGTTTTTCCACACCCCTCATCAGTGTCTAACAATAGAACCGTCGACTCCAGACAGGAAGTAAACATTTTTTTCAGAGTCTTTCTTTGATTAAATGCAGCTTACAGCTTTAGCTGGTGCTGACAGGCGAAGACACGCTGCTGTCCTCCTCTGCACAGAGACAGGGCTAACAGCCTCCTGCCAAAAGTCTGAGCTAAAACCGGCAGCCATGTTACACGGCCCAACATGCTGGAGACACTCGAGACACGCCTCCTCGTGCGCTGGAATTAATCAAGGCTCTTTTTTCTGTATAAGAAAATCCTTTTAGAGAAGTGTACAGTAATTACCCCATCTGCTCTCGGAACACCGAGCACCTAACCATCGAGGTGTCAGCTTCACACAAAGATGAGTGCACCAAGTACAGCTTCCTGCAAACAAACATGGCAAATGTCGCCTCTTTTTACTTTGATGCACAAAAAAGTGAGGAACGGAATGTGAAGAATCTGTGTAGGATTGTATACGTACTCAAAGACACACTATTTAAATGAACAATGCTTGATGTGTGTTGCTATAAAGGTATACAGTATATAATACTAAATAGAGTGATGGGGTTGTGGGGACGAGTGCGCTACTGTCGGAGCTGCTCTTATAGAAAATGAATCAACATCTATTGTCCAATCAGGATGCAGAATTCTGTATGATAAAACCATATAAATCACCGTGACCCAGCAGTATCAGATGGAATAGCCTGAGAAAGTTTTTCTGCTCCAATTTTAGACCTTTGATATATATTTTTGTCATCAAGAAAATAAGTCAGTGTTGTCTCTGCGGGATGAGCTTCGCTCAGACAGCTCCTGCAAAGAGGTGGGGGGAAAAAAACAGAAGAAAAATCAATGGGCTGTTGACAAAATCGATGCGTGCTCTCCTGCGAGGAAAACAGTGAGCGATGGTCTAAAGTAACGTCACAGAGCCTGGGTCTCAGCATCAAGGCCGTGATGGATGAGGGAAGAGGGAGCGGTGGGGCACTTGGTCTGTTCTTCTACTGCTGATGGGGTTCATAACATTAAAATAGATTTAATACGAGAGCTGATGAGGAAATTCAGACAGAACAGAAAAATATTTAGGTGAGAGAAAAATCTGTCTTAATTCTAAACTGAACGTGAGTTGGAAAGTGTCAATCCTAAACCAGTTCTCTGAGGGAATTAAACATATATATTTTAAAGATAATAATAGGTTTCTGGTTTTATACTGTATTCCAGTTCATACATTTTATTACTATTATTACTAAGTGTAGCTTACTGTTTGTCTTCACTTATTAGGTGAAGAGTGCTAGGATTTCATCTGCTAGGATTTCTGTTCTTTAGTAGCTGTTGTTGGCTAAGTATAACTTTATTTCACTTGCTACTTTTGATCTTCTTCTTTGTATTTCGGCTGTTCCCTTTCAGGGGTCGCCACAGCGAATCATCTGCCTCCATCTAACCCTATCCTCTACATCCTCTTCT
>JAQMYL010000004.1:1316330-1339960 GCA_030014365.1 Clarias pachynema | reverse complement strand
TGCTAGTCTGAGTACGCCATGCTAGTCTGAGTACGCCATGCTAGTCTGAGTACGCCATGCTAGTCTGAGTACGCCATGCTAGTCTGAGCACGCCATGCTAGTCTGAGTACGCCCGGCTAGTCTGAGTACGCCATGCTAGTTGCTATCAAACCATAGGTCAGATTTTATATTCAGTCTCATTTTTAATATCGAACACATCTCTAAACATGGTGCAGGATTCCCAGAGATGTCTCTCCCACTTGTCCAGGTTTTATAAATGTGTAAAAGCTTTACCCAATTATCACTCTAGCAGGAGGTACAGTACCACACACACACACACACACACACACACACACACACACACACTGCTTAATCCTCTGCGATAACACGCATTCCCCCCTACGCTGGTGTTTCAGCACCAGAGGCTGGATTTAGCTCCCTAAGTTCTCACTTCTCCCATAAATAACCCAGTTTCCCTAAACCTCCATGTTTCACAGGTTCAATTTTCTTCACTCAGTTGTTTTATAGAAAATAACTTTCACTTCTATTCCCATAAATCTTGAAAATATACTCTATATTTGTTAAATTACAGTAGATTAAAATGTGATAAGATACAGTCCCATTGTTTCCTAACTGACACAGTTCCCCATTCCCTCTAGTTCCCACAGTTCACTGTTCTCAAGTCCCCACCATTCTCCAGTATTCAGTGTTCCCTAGTCCTTACTGTTCTCCAGTCTCCAGTGTTCTCTAGGTCTTTCTGGTCTCCAGCCCTCAGTGTTCTATTGGTCTCACTGGTGTCCAGTCCTCAGTGTCCTCCCATTCTCTCTGGTCTCCAGTCTCCACTGTACTCTGATTAAAGTTTTTGTTTTTAGTTTCCAGTCATTTCTAGCTTTTGTTTTTCTCCAATTTTCCAGTAATGCGGGGGTTTGAGGAATCCTGCAGAGGAACAGTTGGATACTCTGTGTGTTTGACAATGGGTTTAGGTGTAAATGAGGTTATGTGTGTGTGTGTGTGTGTGTGTATGTGTGTATGGGGGGGTAATTACAGCAGCCATACTGATGAGGACACACACTGTGTTCATTTTACACTCACACACCTCTGTGTGTCCTTGAAACCCCATAAAATGCCAAGAACACCCTTCTGAGGAGAACATCACACCTCCATGTGTGAAACCCCGCTGTAACGAAAGAAATCCAAAAATCTGACTTTAGTCATCAGTCATGTGACCAGCATCATAGGCAGAATAATTATCAGTAGTCACTGAGTGTTCCGTAGTGCTCTTCCCTAATTTATTTTATTTTTTCCTGGATTTTAGTATTGCTCATTTTAAGTGGTTTATTCCTTCATTTATGGTTTTCCAAATTTTCAGTACTTCCTTGTATTTACTTTACATTCTAGTTTTCCCAGAATTTCAGTATTTGAGTTTAGTATTTGTCTATTTTCTCGAGTTCCAGGTTTCCCTTGTTAGTAATTTCCTTATTTTTAATGGTTGCCTGAATTCTTTATAAACCATAACCGTTTTTTCCTAGTTTCCTCATCCCTTTATTTTTGTTAGTGTTTATAATTTTCCACTGTCCCCTTCGCTTCTTATGTGCACTTTTTAAATCCTTTCCCAAATTAAACTGTTCAGATTTCTGCCTTTCTCTATATTCTATATTTCTACTGATCCATAGTAACTAGTTTCCTCATTTCTATTCTTCCCCATTTCCTGATATTCTCTTTTGCAGAGATTTCATCCAGTCCACTGTTTTTTAAAATCCAATTTGATATTTGTTGGCTTCGCAGGATATAATATTTCCAATATTTCAGTATTCCTAATCTTCTTCTTCCATATTGTCTAATATTTCCCATATTTCCTGTTTCCTGGTATCATTATATCCAATTTCTAGGTTTTCCAGCATTTCCATTTTTAGTATTTTCCAAGTAAACCATTATCTGTCTTAGTTTAATCTCCAGCATTACCTTGTTTCCATTACATTATCTCTCTCTCTCTCTCTCTCTCTCTCTCTCTCACTAATGGATTAAGATTATCGATTAGTTGCTTGAATTTAATTTCACTCACACATTTGTTCTTTCCAATTTGTTCATCTTTATCCCGTCCTGTCTTGTTTGATAAATCCGATCCATGTGATGATGCTCATCCTGTTTTCGGAGTTGATCGCTCTCAGAGCGATGGCTTTCCCCGATAGCTGATCCATAATTATTCCGTAATAATGTTAGCGGCGGTGTGGGATGGAGCCTACCTTCTGTAACAGGACGCGAGGGTGCAGGTTGTCTAGTCAGCCTCAGAACTGTAATGTTAGTATTTAATATTCAAACCTAATCCAAATTTGAAGTCTACAAGTTCCTCATGGAAACTTTTCCGGGACTCAGCATTCCAACCAGACATTAGGAGAGGAGACGGGGCAGAAACAGTAGTGTGACGGACAGTAAGAACCATTTAGCTATAATTAAAGGGAAGTCTTCAAATCCCAGCTAAATTAGTTACATTAAATCGCCTGTTTCTGTGGATTGTGCTGCTTTGTGTCATAGTTTTCTGTATCCCAGCATTCCGGTGTTGTCTCCAGGGTTCTGATTTTCCAGTCTTTCTTAGAGTCCCATGTGCTTCAATTTCTAATATTTACTAGTTTCAGGCATTTCCAGTATTTCCTACATTACTTGCGCCCTTGTTTTGGTATTCCATAGTTTTAGTGATTCCTGAAATCACAAAAAAAGTCAAACACCTACACTCTCCATCCAGAATTCCAGGTTTCCCACATTCCCACAACCTTCTTCATGACCTAATTCTTCCGTACATAACTTTATACACAGTTTCCTTTTCAATAATTTTTCTTTAGTTTCTGTCCTCCCATTTTCAGCATTCCAGTCTGGCTCAGAGTCAGCATGCTTGAGTTTCCTGTCTTCCTAGATTCTTTGTTTTCCTGTCTTTTGTGTTTTACATTGTCGTGTTCCCTTTTATTTTATACCATTCCAAGTTTTTGCCTAATTTGTTCTTCTTCTCATTCGATTTTGTTTTTGCATTCCATATTTTCTTAGTTTTGTATTCCGTATTTGTTTTCTTTCCTTTTTGAGAGCATTCCGAGATTCCAGCATGTCCATAGCGTGCCTGATTTTCTACCTTATATTTCATAGTTTAAGAATTTTCCAGATCTCTTTCTTGACCTTCACTTTCATGTCTTTCAGTTTCCCTTCATGCGCTTGTATTTTTCCAAATAGCTCAGATCCCAGTGTTCCTGAAAGTAACGATTTGTACTGCGCTCAATCTAATAACATGTCAGACCTCTCTTGCTACATAGGGAACACAGCAGGAGGTTTGGAATATTGATTTGTGTTTTGGCTGTCCTCGGGGAGCATGCGGTCGTGTCACAAATCACAAAACACCTTCGCTCCTGCGGGCTCCGTATCCTTTTTAGCGGCTGTATTCCTCCTCACTAGTCGTCATTGTGTGGCTTATAAAAGCGAGAGAAGTGCTCCCATTCTGCGTTCTCAGTTGGAGGTTGTTAAAAGGGTGGGAATTGTTCAACTCGTGTAAAGAGAAAAATCTTCAGCACCAGACAAACAACGGAATCTTCATCGTCCGCTTTCTTCCTATTTTCCTCGCATCAGAGCTTCTCCGTATTAATCTAATATAAAAAGGAAAATAATAAACTGACATTTTTAATTCAAGCTGAAGCTTTTAGTGCACTCAAGGCGCTTGGGTCCTCGCAGCGCTCAACAAAGAGCAGAGATGCTTTCAGCATGAGAACCGCCAGATAACATCACACAAAGAGAACTACCATTAGAGAGAGAGAGAGAGAGAGACACGCACAGACACACAAACACACATCATCTGCGTATGCAATATGCAACACCTTCATCTTTCACCCTCACACACCTCCTGTCTCTCTCTCTCTCTCTCTCTCACTCTTCCCTTCTCCTCTATCAGTGAACATGTAAAAGTAATGGCTCCCTAGTTTCATTGGTGTCTATAGTGAGACCTGCGCTGTCCATGGTCCTGAAACAGCAGCACAGCGTATTGAACTCAACAGACAGTCTCTCTCTCTCTCTCTCTCTCTCTCTCTATCTCTCTCTCTATTTCAATCTCTAACACACACACACACACACCATGTATTCTAATTTGGATTCTAGTTGGATTTGTTTCCACACTCTCTTTTGCACACACATGCACATATACAGAAGCACACACTCAACTATCTCCCCCACAAATCTACTTATTGATCTCTCTCTCTCTCTCTCTCTGTCTCTCTCTGTCTCTCTATGTGATCAGAAACAGAGCAATGTCACTGTCACTCTGCAAAAAATAAATACAGAATGAAAGAATAGTCTGATGTGTCTGTTCTCCGGTTACAGTGACCAAAAATGGCAGCAGAAATGTAATTCTTATCGATCTGATTGAGAGAGAGAGAGACAGACAGAGAGAGAGAGAGAGAGAGAGAGAGAGAGATGAGTTAAAGTGAGGAATAAGCACTGTGTTACTGTTTTATATACCTGTAACTGCTTCAGATTTTCCAACACACACTATAGCATAATTTCTCTAATTATATCATATACAGAGTACACACACCTCTCTCAAACAGGTATGTGACAAATAACTCTCTTAGACACACACACACACACCCAGACTAAGCTGTTAACATTTCACTTGACTGGGCCACACACACACACACACCCACACCCACACACAAACACATGCACGCACGCACGCTCACACACACACACACACGGCCATCTGCTTTAAATCTGCAACACTGCAGAATAACTCTGGCGGCTCTGAGACTCTTTAATGCTGCTCTTTTTAAAGCACCAACACATTTCTGGCCCTGATTTTCTATCTGAGTGAGAAATTTAAATTAGCCTGGTAATTAATTAGGCATGCACAAATGGAGCAACCATAATGAGAGAGAGAGAGAGAGAGAGAGAGAGAGAGAGAGAGAGAGAGGTGATGATGGATCGATATGGGGGAATGGGGTGAAAACACTGGACATTTTCAGCTTGGTCCTTTTTCATCATGTATTATGGTTTGATGTACACTTTACCAGTAACTTAAAAGATTCCAGGCTTCTGATTGGCCAACATGGCTTTAGTGTTTGAGGTATATCACTACCTGCGCGTTTGGCATGCTCTACACCATGCTTTGATGTTTTCATGTGGACAAAGAAAGACACCGTTTTAAAAAGGATTGTTGTAAGTGTGATCATTGGAATTGAAACACTCATCATTTACATCCACGACTTCTTCGATTGACAGCAATCGAAATATCCCTCTGGTTAAAAAGATTCCTGTGATCCTCTAGCACTGTTTGACTGCCGATATGAGGATAACTTTAATGATAAAGACTTCAACTGGTATCTGTAGGTTTTCCTGCATATGGGCCAGAGGTGGGCAAAGTACACAAATCCTGTACTTGAGTAAAAATAAAAGATTCCCTCGGGCAAATATTGCTCAAGTAAAGGTCTTCCATTGACTTGTGCATTGAGTAAAGTACAGAATTACTCACAAGCATTAAATGTATAGTGTTTGTATTAGCTCACAGTAGTCTGTCCCATAGGACAAAATCTCTCTCTATGATTCCTGATTGTGAAGATGCTGTTTTCGTCGCTATCTGCAGCCAGCGTTGCATCTGCGTTCATACACCTGTAGCGTTATTAGGCATGTCTTGAATGATAGGCAAGTCACACAACTATGCATAACGGCCAGCAGGTGGCAACATTGCAGATTCAAAAACTACACACCAATGTGGTTAGGTAACACAAAGGTATGCAGAAGTGTAGTGAAGTAAAAGTGCAGATATTTGCTTCTCTTTCGTGGTAACCCCTTAACAAGAGGAGCTGAAAGAACTCCACATTTACCAGATGTTAGCTACTGTATATACTTGTCTAATCATCCCGAAGCTGAATGCACACGGATGTGTTTTATTTCATATGAATAGACTGAAAACAGAAGGCGAGGATGCCACGTCAATCAGAAAATTGCGACAAGGAGGAGGATTACTTATGTGAAATCAGGAAAGTGGGTGGAGCGTCTGAGAAGATCTCTTACTATGATTCCTTTAAATAATTTCATAATAACTGTCTCCATGCCGACGACAGCAGTATCCAGAGGCATTATGTTTTCAGGTTATCCTTTCATAACATCCCTTTCTTGATTGTGTTATCTCATGAACGCCTCGAGGGAATTTATTTAAAATTGGCACAATTGGACACTTGGTCAGAAAGATGACCTGATTAGATTGTTGAGGATCAGTAGTCAAAAGTCATGGTACCACTGTGACCTTGTGCTCACTTCATTCTTGATCACTAAGCTAGCCTTCCTAAACAGCTTGGTGATCAATATAATGTAATATGGAATACAAAGTTCCATTACACGGATGACCTTTCTTTATATGTTACACTTAGTATGTTAAAAGTTGTTTTGAAGTGTACAGTAATTGAATAATTCTGGAAGGTGAGTCCTGGCAACCGGATTTCTTTTTGTTGGTTTGAAGCATTTCCCTACTCAGTCAAGTAACTTCTTCAGTCTTCTGGCTGATTCTCATCTGAATAGACTTGTTAAGGCTACAACAGAGAAGGCGAGGGCATGGAGAGAGTCATCAATATGTGATGGTCACACCTCTTATGATGTTGAAAGGGGTTGTTACTGTAGGTTTGGCCTCTCTGGTGGATGAGTGAAGTGTGGCATGGATTACATCTACAGCATGGGAGAGGTCGTGTCCGAAGCCTTCACCTCAGTTGAGGAAACAAGTTTTCCACTGGCTTCTTTAACTTCTCTCTAAAAACCATCTATCCTCTCTGTCCAAAATGTGTTTCCTTTATTTTTTATTTTTTTAAATGCAGGTACAGTGCTGATTCCGGTCCTGAAGAGTCCCTCTTCCTGTGCTGAGCCGTCCTCTCGTGTAGAGGCTGCAAACCTAACGACTCCTGTCGAGATTACAATGGAGTTTAGGAGGTGTGACAGTCACATCCTAACGACTCTCCCTCTACTCTCGTCTTCTCTATTTTCTAACCAACGAGCCTATTCAGGTCAGGTTAGAAACAGCCCTGGAGGATTATTAGCCGTCTCTAACAACCAACTTCACCTGGATGACTGAGAATCTTCATCGACATACCTACGTAGCGGACAGACAGTCATCACACACCAAGAAAAAGAATGTTATATTATTGTGTTGGAGCTAGCAGAGCTAACACTTATGGCTATATTGACAATTTAACCCCATTTACAAGAGCAACTAGCAACATCAGAGGAAAAGAAAAATTGCAGTTATCTGAAGTTCAGGAAAAGAAAGAGCCTTGATTAGAGCTGAATAAGAAAAACACCAGAGTTATTCCCATTAGCTGCTGTATTGTAGGAGAATTATAGGAGGTGAAAGCTGTAATTATTACAAACACAGAATCTGCATACAGAAAGGAAAAAATTTCAAAGGACCCCCCTGCACCTCGACTCAGAACGCCTGATTGAGTTTTGTTTCCTTTTGAAAAGAAATGAAAACGAAGACAGAGGTCAAGCAGGACGAACAGGAAGTGGTGAGAAAAAAGAAAAGAGGCGGGACTTTCCTTTATGAGAAAATCACGCATGAAACGTTCCCAATTGACCCGGCAGGGACGATTTCCTCCGTCTGTCAGAGAGCTGAGTGGCTTTCAATCAGACATCATTGTTCTTCCAGGAGGCTGGAGCTCCAGCAGCACTGGGCTCGTTAAGCAGATGCTGAGACCTGCACACTCTTTACTTCATTCTGCTCATTAAAGAGATGCTTCAGGAGGGAAAAATCAATTTTTACACAAATGTTCCACTTAAACACAATCGATGAGCCAAAACATTCTGGGGTTTTATCCTAAAGTTATATTATATATATATAATATAAAATTATATATATATATACACCTCTTAAGGTGTAAGAGCTCTGAGGCTAGCATGAAGTGGGTAAATAGCAAAGACAAACGACAGGGACGTGCACGTGTCTTTGATCCCATATAAGGAAATGTGGGTGCATATGCAAAATTAAAGTGACACTGAGTGGGTGTGGCTTGAATACCATATATGGGAAAGAGGACTTACTTTCAAGTCCATATAAAGAAATGAGAGTAGCTCTGAGTGGGTGGGGCTTTAAGATTACACAATTAGAATGACAGTATGTCACTGAGTCCAAGTCTATATATAGAAATGAGGCTGCGCCACCAATTCCATATATTTGGGATTATTATTAAGTCCATATACTGTATGGAAATGGTGGTGTGTCATTGATTCCATATATGAGAATATTGGGATTATCATTAAGTCCATATATGGAAATGTGGATGTGTAATCAAATCCATATATAGAAATAAAGGTGTGTCACTGATTCTATATGTGGAAATGTAGGAGTATCATTAAGTCTATATGTTGAAATGTGGGTGTATCACTGATTGATATGACAACGAGAGTGACTCTAAGTGGGTGTGTCTTCCATCTCAACAACAACAACAACAACAACAACAACAACCTCCTTGGACTTGTTGTTGGGACTTGTTGTTTCCTGGGAAATGCAGGAAGGTGTGTATATATATTGGACAGCTAAAGAAATGTTATTGTTCTCTGCAGCTATAATTCCGCTCTGAGACAGTAGGAGAATGAAATGAAACTAATGAGTAAAATTGCCAAAATTACTAATTCATTTCAAAAGCATTTATTCCCCTTCAATCATTTAAATCCTTATGCAGAAATCCTTTACAGAAAGAACCCCTGGCGTCTCTCCTCTGTGTTCTGTACATTACACCCCCTGCTGATTTTGTTGGAATTTTAGTTTTTCCGGTGCCGGAATTCAGGCAGCAGGGTGACGTTTTAATCCTGTGCTCCCTCGACTCAGATTTGGATCCAAACCCAAGGCCTTTATTTTCTGCCAAGCTCTTCTGCTACTGTGCACAAAGCCTGCTGGAGAAACTGTTTCCTCCTGATAATTCCAAGCAAAGAATTGTCTAACACGTCGATTAGCGTTGTGTTGTTATCTCCTTCCCCAAGCACACGTTCAGCATGCTTACTATTTTTTTTTTAATTTTCATTTCGAATCAGAAAGCTCTCTTCAGTAATAATGACTAAAAAGCCTTAATCACTCAAGAGGCTGCTGAGGAGGTGAGCTGTTGGATCAGCCGTGATTAGAAGCTCCGCTCTGCCTGCTGATTGGCCAGGGATAAACACGATAAATCACCATTAGTGCAGAGCACCAATTATTTGAAAAGGGAGGAAAATGGATGTAAATCGAGTGATGGATCTGGCTCATTAAGGTGGCAAAGCATGTAAGGCCACAAATGTCTGAGAGCACAACACAAGTCTCCTTTTAACTCAGACACTAATGCCATATTTTGTCCAATCACTTTCCTCAGACAAGACTCCATCCTTCTTCACTAATGTCAATCGAGAACTGCTTTCTCAGACCGAGCTCCCGACCCCAAACAGGACGCTAGTTTCTCTATTAGCATGCAGATTGGACCTCTCCTAATAACACTCCTCAAAGCCATCGAGCTGATTTTTCAATTTCGTGCTGCTTATCTCCCCTTCGCTTCTCGCCTCGGAATGAAAATTTCCATCATTGCAGTACGAGAGGCCGAGTAAAGCAGGGGTTTTAGCCGTTTTGGCTAACGAGCACTCTTATCTCGAAAAGTACCAGTCTTTCACAAAATAAGAGACGCAATCATGGCTCGAACCTGCTGGGCCGTGATTACAGGATGATTTGGACAGCTGGAAATTGGTCTGTTGTCCCACAGAGTGCCTCAATAGAGGTGTAAACAAAAGAGATTTCATTTCTGTTTGTGGCCATAAAAAATCACCTCAAACACTACGGAGGACAAGAGCAGGACGGAGCTTTGTAAACCACGCCCATATTTACTGGATAATAATAATTTTTAACAGAAAAAAAACTCAAAGAGTAGGGGAGAGAGAGAGAGAGAGAGAGAGAGAGACCGACGAACTATAGCAGTTTTAGACGCGACCTCACACTCTCATACAGACACCTTACTGTTTTCCCGACTGGCCCCTATTTCTAGTGTTCTTAGTTTGCTTTCCCAGTGTTCCCTAGTTTGCCACTGTTCCCTAATTTGCCTGTGCTCCCAGTTGGCCAGTGTATCCTGTTGCCAAGTGTTTCCAAGTTTGCAAGTTTCCCAGTTTCCTAGTGTTTCCTCTTGGTCAATGTTCCCTGGTTTGCTAGGGTTCTTTAGTTTCCCAGTGTTCTCTAGTTTGCCACTGTTCCTTAGTTGGCCAGTGCTTCTTATTTGTAAGTGTTCCCTAGTTTCCAAGTCTTCCCTAGTGCTTCCTGTTGGTCAATGTTCCATATTTTGCAAGTGTTCCCTAGTTCCGTAAATTCCCTAGGTTTCCTAATTTTACAACCAACTATTTATAGCCTGTGCCAGTGTTCCAACTGGCCAGTGTCTCATAGTTTCCTAGTTTTCCGTAGTTGGCCAGTCCTCCCTGTTTCCAAGTGTTTCCTAGTTTGCAAGTGTTCCTTCTTGGCCAATGTTCCCTAATTTGAAAATGTTCCCTAATTCCCTAGTTTCCTAGTTTCCCAACGTTGCCTAATTTGCCAATGGTCCCTATTGGCCAGAGTCTCTTAGTTACCCAGTGCTTCCTGTTTCCAAGTGTTCCCTAGTTTCCCAATGCTTAATTTGCCAATGTCCCAATGTTTAAATGTATCTTCGTTACCCAGTGTTCCCTAGTTGATCAGTGCTTCATGTTTTCAAGTGTTCCCTAGTTTGCCAGCATCCTCATTCTCCATTTTCAGCAGTTTCCCACTTCTGAAGCTTCTTTTTTTTTTTTTTTTTACTGTATTTTATTGTTATTCAATTCTCCTGTTTTCAAGCTTTATTCCTGTCAGTTGTTTCCTGCTTTTCAGTGGCTACTACGTCCTTGTTCCTGATCTTCAGATGACCATAGCTTCCTGAATCCCCTAGTTTCTAATGATTTAGTTATCGTGTAGTCATTCTCTAGTCT
Source organism: Clarias pachynema (assembly GCA_030014365.1). Lineage (NCBI taxonomy): Eukaryota > Metazoa > Chordata > Actinopteri > Siluriformes > Clariidae > Clarias > Clarias pachynema. The sequence goes on along the minus strand of JAQMYL010000004.1, from coordinate 1,329,028 downwards.
TTAAGGTGATGGTTTGGACATGGGCAGAGGAGAGATTGTGAATATATTGGTAGAAGGATGCTGAGGTTAGCACTGCCAGGAAGAAGGTCTAGAGAAAGACCAAAGAGGAAATTCTTATTATATACAAGTATATATACTTATAATGGCCTTAATGCACCCTATTTACTAGTTTATTTAATTTTTTACAATTATTTAGCTGCACCTTTACCTGCTCCCTAGTTTCCAGCGTCCTCTTCCTCTATCTGATCATAGTAATGAGCTCAGACACACTATATGATTGTGTGCTGAAGCGCAAGCAGCAGTTACTCACCAGTATTTAAACTAGAAAGGAAGAAGAGAAGATTGGTCTGGAAGGCGTCACCTGCCGCGAGGAAGAAATCAGCTTTGTGTCAGATCAGGAGAAATAGAAAAGCACACAGATGTGTGGGGACTCGGTGCATACACAATGACTGTCAGACTATAAATAAAAAAATAAATGAGAAAAGAGGTCTATTTGAGGCACATTAAGCTGTGTGTGAAGGCGTTTATCTGAATATGGAGTCTCATTTGCCGGTGAGAGTAATCTCCTCATTCAGAGATGTGCAGTAAGAAAAAGGCGAGTCTCTTCCTGTGTCATTTCCCAGCAGTGCTTTAGCCGGCGCCGTGTCGCGCACGTGTGTGTGCTGATGGATCCATTTTAAAGCACGGCTGATTTCTCTCCCTCGACTCCCTCTTGGCCCGGCTAACAGCTTGTTCAGTCAAGGGTTATCAGCTGCAGATGGTTTCAGACAATAAACATGCTCAAATACGGGGGTGGAAACTGAAATATGATTACAATTCTCTCTGCACTTCATTGCCGTTTCTCTTCCTCTCACTTTGCATGTTTGCTTTTTCTTCATACTTTGTCGTACAAATGGTTTTAGGTCCGAGTTCTCATTAAAATCTCGTTAAAACAATGACCTGCAGTGTAAATGACTTACTGTGATCTCCTAAACACTAACACCTGAGTACGGCCAGAGGTACCGCTGCAACTGGAAGTTCCACATCTTCAGCACTTTGGGGTTTCTTAGTAACATGACAAACTGTGTGTTTTATTTGTGTTATTAATATCATGAGAGAGCCTAGTGTAGGAGCGACTGTCATACTCACGTACCGTATATATACTGCATATAGGTGTATTTATACTGTATATCTATGTAAGTGTATAATGTGAATAATATCTAAATGTTTCAATGCATACAATTTGTGTATAAAATGTGTATTATGTGTTATGTATATAATAAGTGTATATGTGTATGAGTATAATACAATGTGGGAAAATTTATCTTTTTACACTAGTTACTCACTCATCGTCTATACGTACCACTTTATCCTGTATTCAGAGCCACAGGAACCTGGAGCCTATCCCAGGAGACTTAGGGCACGAGGCGGGGTACACCCTGGACAGGGTGCCAGTCCATCACAGGGCACACACACATACACACACTTACACACTACGGGCAATTTGGGAACACCAATTAGCCTAACCTGCATATCTTGGACTGGGGGAGGAAACCGGACGACCCGGAGGAAACCCACCAAGCACGGGGAGAACATGCAAACTCCATGCACACGGAGATGGGAATCGAGCCTGGCCAGGAATCGAACCCGGACCCTGGAGGTGCAAGGTGACAGTGCTAACCACTACACCACCGCGCCACCATTTCCACCAGTCAACGCTACTTAAATTTAAACATTAAAACAAAAGCTGTATCTGTAATTAAACGTACCAAAAATGATTTCTTGCAGCAATAAAACCTGGAATGAGTCCTACGTGAGTGTTTAGATCGCAACCCAAACAAAGTCAGGAGCACACTGATAAACAGTTCAAGCAGTTTACCGGGAGAGGAATGCAAACATTATCTTCTCTCTCAGTTCTTTTCTTTTACATTCCTTATCAAAATTGGTATTACCCATTATCTCTTTATGTATTCCAGAAATTATCTCCCAATATAATTACAATTACAATATAAATAAATTTTTATTTATTTTTACCAACAATATACCTATTCTATATCCTGTATATCCTTACATAATCTATGGTTCGTGTCTATACTGTATGTTTTTTCATTGTTCTCTGATTTCCCCAGTGCTTAGTTTTCCTATTTTCCTGATTGTATTCTGCAGTTCTTAAGAGTCAGACCACAGGTAAGCATCTCTTCATTACTATTTCAATCTTTAATCTCATTTATTTGTTGTTCTAACTTACTTATAATTTTATTTTTATAGCTAATTGTTCTTGCAAGAGTGACCACTGCATTTCCATGGACAATACAGACAGCGTGGATGCTGTTACTGATCATCCTGCCACTGATCAGACCTCTGTAGGCCACATCTAGGCTGAGAGTCTCTGACTTACCTTCGTGAGAGGGGCTCACTTACAACAGGAAGGGTGAGTCCATTCCTGGCACTCCTAAAAGACCTCATTTGGAGGTAAACAATCTCTCTCTGCATGTATTTAATTCAATAAGGCCAGAGTCTGGTACTCCAGCTCTTACTATTCTAAGATCTAAATCTGTAGTACTGCTTCTCAAACTCACTTCAAAATATCAGTCAGGACCCAAACTGGCGAGTCCGTGTCTGCGGGTATTTAAACTGATTTTGCACAACTTTAAATAGATGCCTCTCTGCTCATATTTCCTTTACTGATCTTCCCTTGGCCATTGTTCTTGCTCAGAGCAGGTGTGCATTCGATATGTGAGTCCTTATATGTTCTAATTTACTTTTGATGCTTACCCAAGTCCCTTATGGTCCTGTAAGCCTATGTTGGCTACGTTAGCGCTTTCCATATTGCATTAGTTACATACTTCATATTTGTGATGTTAGTCATCCCCCTTTTACATTATGTTTATATTCTGGCTCTCTCACTCCTGACCTTCTCACACATACAGTAGTTTATGTCTAAATACTTGGGTCTTTCATGCCGTCTCACACCACTTGCTTCTTACTGTTTATGGTCAACATAAGATCTTCTGTACTTCTGTGTAAACACACATTTAATCTTTTTCTATTGTAACATTATTATTTTTCTGATATTGATTTAGACAAAAGTATATTTTACTAAAATATGCTTAAAACAATTATATGCCTATTAATATGTATGTAATAAAGTAATCATACTTTATAATTTGCACTAATACATATATTTGTATCTAAAGTACAAAAAGTAAAAGTAAAGTACAGTTTCTACATAATTTGCTTTCAAAACTACAGATTTTATTGTATGTTTAATGTAGTCTTGAGGAATAGTTCTCCAGACTTCCTGAATGACTTTTTGTCTCTTGTTATTTTCAGTCCAGTCCCTGTGCATGAGCAGTTTCCGAGGAATGATTTGTTTGTTAAGTCACACAGTGACCTACGAATCATTTAAACATAAAAAAAAACATCTAACATAAGGCATGAACCAGTGAGAAACAGGTGCAGATGATGACAGATGTTGATGATGATTAGTATACTGCTGATGTTCAATGCTGAGTGGTTGGAATAAACGAGAGGGAAAATGTTTAAAGCAGAACTGCACACCCAAAACAGACCAAACCAAACTCCTACTCCACTTTTGCAATGCTGTGTGTGTGTGTGTGTGAGTGTGTGTGTGTGTGTGTGTGTGTGTGTGTGCTCATCACCCGGAGCGAGTGTGTCCGTGTGGACCTGAAATAGCTCCCTCCCTCCATGGAGCAATCTGCCACTTCATGCATCTCGCCCTCCTCATTTCCCTCCATCAGTGTGCATCTGTGTCAGGACGTGACGCATCGCCATGTCCCAGCATGCCGAGCGCTTCCTTACTCGTCTTGGAGCGGTAGTGTGGATTTACACAAAAGAAGAGAACACAGCTAGAAGGACGCTATTCCCCTCACCCCATTTCTAACCAGTTGCCACAGTTTACAAAGGTTTCCAGTGTTTCCCAGTTCCGAGTGTTCTCCACTTGATGGTACTCCTGGCCTTTTAAATGTTCTCCAGTTTCTTTTATTTTTAATGTTAGGTTTTGCCGTCCCTTTGTCCTTGTGTTCTCCAGTTCCTTTAGTGCTTTTTATTCCCTCCCCATTGTTCTCCAGTTCCTTCATGTCCTTAAACTTGCTTAGCAGTTTCTGGGGTTCTCCACTTTCCAGTTTCTTGTCTTTTCCAGCTTCAGGCCTTTTTATGGTCCTCGTTGCCGTCTTTAAAAAGAGGTGTTTCCAGTGTTCGGGAAATCTTCACTTTCCAGGATTTTCTACTTTCCTTTTTTCCTTCCTATAAAGTATTTTCTAGATCTCAGTGTTTTCCAGTGTCAGCTGTTCTCCTCATTCATAACATGTTTCATAGTTTGCAAACTTCAAGTGTACTCCATTGTCTAGTACTCTTCCTATTCCTGCACTCCCAACTTCCAAATCTTCTTCAGATTCTTTTCTTTTGCTATTTTTAGAGGTTTTTTTTCTTTTCAATCTGGTGTTTTCCTGTTTCTGTTGTTCCTGAGTGTCATGTTCTGCAGTTTCTTGTCATGTTTATTGTTGGGTTTTGCTTTACCTATGTTTTGGTGTTCTCCAGTTCCTAGTGCTCTTTATTCTCTACCGTTCAATCTCTCTATCTTCCTTAAAACTTTCCAGTTCTTTTCTTCTCAAATTTTCATATTTCCAGGTAGCTAATTTTAGAAACAGTCAATCTCAACTTTCCAATGTTCAGTAAATCCCAGTTTTTTTCACTGATTTTTTCTTGTTTTAAAGTATTTTCTAGGGCCCAGTGTTTTCTAGTGTCAGGTGTTTCCTCCATTCCCTATGTTCCCTAGTGTTTGCAAGTTTCCCGTATTCTCCACCGTCTAGTATCCCCACATTGTAACTGCTTTTGTGTGTTTCCTCATTTCCAGTGTTCACCAGTTTCCCATGACACCTTGTTTCCCACCTGCTGTAGCCTTTGTTCTCTTGTTTCCTCATCCCCAATTCTGTAGCTCTCCCTCTAAATGAAAATTGTGTCCTCATTTCTAGTGCCAGTTTTTTTTTGTGCTGTAAAACAATTCTCACACATTGCTCCAGACTTTGCAATGTTCATGGTCTGTGCATGCGTTTATTAAAAAATCAAAGACCAGAATCTATTAGTTGGAGCAGACGATATAGTGAAGTTGGAGCTGCTGTTTTCACTCTGGTGTGTTTGACTCATATGCAGGAACACACACGCACTCACGCTCATACACACACTTTATCTCATCACTCATCGTCTCGTTAATCCCATAATTATGCACACGGACACCAATTTCCCAGCAGGGACGACAATGTGTGTGTTTGTGACTGAGGATAAGTCCTCGCTAATGCTGTGTTCAAGCTCAGTCGTGCCTCACCATGATTACTAAAAGATTCGTCGTGAACGGCCCACTGCTGTTTCACTCAGCACTCAGAAATCTGAACTTTACCATGGTTTAGATTCCTCACGCTGCGGTAAATTCTCACACTCCTGATGGTTTGGTCTCATTTCTGATAAAATTTTAGTGTATTTCTAGTCAGCTAAACATTATGATCATAAATATTCATAATCAAGCAGCTTATTAAGTCTTCTATGTTTTCCAGTTGTCTAGCAACAGTATTTTCATGACTTTTCACATTTGAATGTGAACATTTAGCATGTTGATGTGTAAATCCTTTATTAGTCCTAGCCCATATCAGTAGCAGAGGTGACAAGGTGAACAAACGTGTGTTTCAGAGTAAACTCAGATGAAGGACAGGACACACATTAGGAAGCGTCTCAAATCAAATTCTGGGTCTTTTTTTGTTGTTGTTATTGTTGGCCATCAGAACGAAGGAGGAAGTGGTAGAACTAAAATCCAATTACAGAAGCTGCTGGTTTTCCTCCAAGCAGATGAGATCTAATTCACTCTGAGAGGACATCTGTCTTCCCTCCAAGACATGGACACAAGACATCTCTCTCTCTCTCTCTCTCTCTCTCTCTCTCTCTTTCAGTATCCATCATAACTGTAATTACACCTCATTCGCGAGATAGGGAACTACTTTTCTAGTGACTCTGCTTTGCTCACGAAATCCCACAATGCACTATGGTAGGTTCCTTCAATGTTATTAGCAGCCTAGCAAGCATTGAGGAGACATAATGCACCTCTCTGTTTTCAGGCAGCCATGTTCGATATATTCCAGAACCCTGGGTGTGTTTGGTGTGGCTCCACCCCTGGCCACACCCTGATTCAATTCTGAAGCAGTACTAAGTTTGTTTGTCTTCATTTTCCAAATTGTCTAGTCGTCTTTCATCCCTCGGACTTCTTTTTCACTCTGGACACAAATGGAATAATTTGTAGATTTTTTTTTTTACTGTATGTCCATATACAGTGCTTCAATCACACGTCATTTCCAAATCTATCTATCTATCTATCTATCTATCTATCTATCTATCTATCTATCTATCTATCTATCTATCTATCTATCTATCCATCTATCTATCCATCCATCCATCCATCCATCTCTTTTGCACTTCTATAGACATCAGCATATTGTTTTTCAGGTCTTGCCATTTATGGACATTTTGTGGGCGTGGCTGAGTGAAAAATCAGCTGTGCTGTGAACACGCTCAGTCATTGTGTCAGTCGTTGACATTTACGCACATGCTGTACACCCGCTTAAAAAACGTAAAAAAACGTAGTGACAGGTTTGTACATCAGTAAAAGATTAATAAATGATAATGAATAAATAATAAATTTATTAATACATTTGATGTGCTTTATCTAATCGGTAGTTGCTTTATAATTTTCTTTCATAAACCTTTTAAAAGTGGACAAGAATTTCTCTCTCTCTCTCTCTCTCTCTCTCTCTCTCTCTCTCACACACACACACATTACACCTTCTCCATCTTTTTCACATCTCTCTCGCACACCTGTGAGGTGTTTTTGAGCTCGAAAAAAAAAAAATATATATTTTTTGCCATTTTGTCCATAAACTTGAGTTCATGTCTTGAACATATGAAGGTATAAGCAACGTTTGTCACTAAATGTTGCACTGCCTTAAGAAAGTCTTAGCATAATTTAGAAAATTAGGCTAATAAATAAATAAATAAATAAATAAATAAAGTATTATGAGCTTCTCCTCTGTGTTACTGCAGGAAACCAGGGTTACTATGGCAACCAGGCATGGAGGCTTATATATAGCTTCTCACTTTACACATTCCAGCAGAAGAAGGAGATCATATGGGAACGTGAGAAACGCACAGACACACTCGAGTGTGTGTTCAGTCCTACAGGAAGACGTGTTGGTGCTGGATGTACACGCACAAACACACACACACACATACACACACACACACACACACACAACCTATACACGGGTCACGATGCAGCAGGCATCATAAACGCGACACTGAAGGTCATGACGTGTTTCATTACACTAGTGTGTTGGATTAATGCGGGTAGACAAATCTCTGCCACTCTGCAGCGTGGCTACGGCTTCAGGAGACTGTGACACGGGATTAACCCTCGAGATTGGGAAGATTTTATTGATCAATTGATTAATTTTAATTTATCTGAAGCTTTTTGAGGAACGATGCAGCACTACAGTATTATCGGGAATGTGAACGCAGCACAGAGCATGAATAAAACATCTATCTGCTGATCATTAATCACTGAGAGAGAGAGAGAGAGAGAGAGAGAGAGAGAGAGATGAAACTCAGGTAAAGGTGAACCAGAAGGTGAAAGAGATGTGAATTAGAAAATGAGACAAGAAGACGATACTGTAAGATGAGAGAAAGCGAGTATATAAAAACCCACAGGACAAAACGAGTGCAAAAGATTCATAGAGACAGAAGGCACAAAATAACATCATGAAGAAAAGAAAGAACGGTCAAATATATAAAAAGGTGTAGAGAGAAAGAAAGAAAGATGGAAACATGGAGAGAAAATGACGGCTAGGAGAGAGTAAGAAAGTAGGAGAGAGTAAAGATGAACTGGGAGGAGGAGAGAAAATGAGGAAGGTGGAGAGAAAGAAAGATAATATGGTGAGACAAGGAAGTAATAGTACAGTATAATAGAGGAGGGAGGAAAGAAAGAGAAAGAGGACTTAAAGGGATAGGGGAATAAAGGATTGATGGGGAAAATAAAAGATTGTGATAAGAACTGGGAATAAATTCAAAACTGGATAGACCGAAAAAAAAGAAAAGGGGCAATAAAGAGAGAATGAGAAAGTGGGAGGGGGAGAGAGAGAGAGAGAGCAGGTGAGGTGTATATAAAGAAGGAAAGACAGACAGAGACTGAAGATGAGATAATAAAAGCGTAAAAGTAATGATGGAGAGTTTTACATTTAAAAAAAACAGATGGAGATAGAGTGAAAGAGAAACCAGATGTTAGATAGAGAAAAATAAAATATAATGATGGACAGATAAGAAAAATAAAACACACTGAGAACGGGAATGGGAAAATAACTGGAAGCATAAAATATATTTAAAAAGAGCTGAGAGAGTGAGAAAAGGGGATGAAGAGAGAAAGAGAGAGGGGAGAAGATGGGGAAAGGAAGAAAAAGAGAAGTGTGATGTGAAAGAATGACAGATAAAGAAAGAAATAGAAAGAGAAATGGCAGGAAGAAAGTGCAGAATTAAAGAGGGGCAGAGAAAAAGAAAGATAATGAGGAAAAGGAGATGGAAGAGAATGAAGAAGAGGAAAGAGTGAAAGAGAATGAAGAAGAGAAGACAAAGGAGAGGAGAAAGGGATTACGGAAAATAAAATAACAGGGACATAAAGAGAAACACTAAAGCATGGAGAAAGGATAAAGCCAAGCAAACATATAAGTGAGAAAGAAAGAATGAAGTAAAAGAGATATAAAACAAAATAAAAGAAGCCATAATATACAGTAGTGAGATAAAGCGAGAGAGAGGGAGAGAGAGGGAGAGAGGGAATGAGAGTAATAGAATGAGAGAAGAAAACGAGAGTTTCATAAAGCTTTACACTGGAAGCACAATAGTCCCCCAGGTGATGTAGTGCACTACATAGGGTGTGAGACAATAACGACCCCTATGTTCAGTGCTCTGTCTGCACAGAGGACAAAAGCAACTGATACAGGATGATGAAGGGAACGACAGAAAGAACAAGCAATTTCAAACACCACCAACCAATCATTCTTTTAATACGGAGCTGAAATACTGCATTCTGATTGGCTGAGAGACGTACAGTGTGTGTTATGAGCTCACATGCTAAAACCTGTTTGGTGAAACATCTCGCACAAGTACAAGCAGGTACAAGCAGTTAGTTGGTGTTGTTTGTTGCGAGGTCTAAAGATCAGATTTACATCAGGGTGTGAGGTCACATCTCAACATCATTAGCACACGGCTAACACTATTTCTCACAATTATAACTTTTTAAAAAGTAAAACCTTGTCAATTTTACAAAACAATGTGAGCTAACTAGCCAGCTAGCTGATATACATGGACTGATGATGCACATGTAAAGATACAGCGGCAGGACAATACGCTGGACGTGTCCAAAATATGAACGTTTCCCTCAGATGTGTTGCTACACTAACTAGCCAGCTGGCTGATACAGTACGTTACTGTATAAAGTGAATGTGGCCCCCGACCCCCCCAATAAAAAATACTCTACTTAGGCGCAGTTCTGATAGATCTACTTACAGTAGCTTCACATCTTATACACAGACTTCTGCATGACATAAAGACAAGAAAAATAAGCCGGACATGTCAGAAATATCTACACGTCCCACAGATTTGTAAAATGCTCTGCTTCAGTAAAAATATGAGTTATTTAGATTTAGCTCTAGATTTATGTCTGAATAGATTTATGTGTTTGGACATATAGACAATTTAAAGACACAGTGTTAGTAAAAAAAAAAATGAGTCAGAAGTGTTTGGAACAATATGAACATTTCCCTCGGATGTGTTTGTAAACGACTAAAACGAGACGCCCCGTGGCTATAGCTGAACTTTAATTACACTTCGCATTGAGTGTAATCATCTCAAACACGGGGACACACAAGGAAATTTAAACGCGGCAATTTCCCCCCTAGTGCTATAGATCCATCAATAATTACAGATTAAAGATTACAGATTATTCAATAATACGGACGGTCTCAGGAGAACAGACGGACTCAGGACTAGAACAAGATCCACATGTTTATGATCAATTAAAAAAAAATCTGGTTTGCGTTTAATACACTATTATAAATCGTGTTTTCAGACTCCGATTTATAATAATAATAATGATAATAATAATAAGAAGAAGAAGAGGAAGAAAGTATTTATTAGAAAGCATATTGCTAAATGAATGAATTCTAGTTTTCTTTTGTAAAAAAAAAAACATAATGAATACTATTAAATGACAAATCTAAAAAATACTAAATTTATTAATAAAACCTTTGGTATTATTGAAATCATGCCATTTAATATTTAATTAAATATTCATCAACAGTCAGCTTTTGTAAAAAATTAATTACAAAAGCTATTTTATTTTATTTAAAAGAAAATTACAGCCGCTACCTTCATGATATCAGATACACACACACACACACACACACACCTGTCACACACCTGTAGTGCTAGTTACAGCTCATGGGGGCGTGTCAAGCGTTGACATCTGACCTGCTGATAATGATCTCTTTTATTCTCTGCAACTAGTGACAGACTTTTTTTCCTGTACCTAACGACAGGGACATGACCTCTGACCTTTGTCCTGTCCAGTATCCAGAGTCACTTGTATTCCTAAAACAGTTTAATCTTAATATCTCTACTAATCCGTTGTGTGTCCTGTTACACCAGTACATTTGTTTGCACTGGGCACCAGTACACCTGTAGCATTGATTTAAATCGCTCAGTCACCAGGAGGTGGCGGGAGAGTTGCTAATACAGTAACAGCTAACGATCGCTAAGGCCAGTATTTCAGCTCAGGGTTTAAATTATAAATCACTAGGAAACTCTTTGTTTTCTTTTTCACTTTTCACTTCTCTCTTCTCATCACTTCCTGTCCAACTTCCTTTCTTTGCTTTAATCTTCCATCACTTTATTCAACATTTGGTGCTGTGTTTATTTATTTCCTTCCAGAACTGACCTTATCCATCACTAATCTGACATGTCAGTTATGACCTCGCAGACTGAAATGTGATTGGCTGAGGGAGACGAGAGCAGTTGCTCTGATTGGTTTGTGTAAATGGGCAGGATGGAGGAAGCTGAGTGCTGAGAAGGAGAAGGAGGAAGAGGAAGAAAGAAAAGCCACTGGTGTACAGTACACTCTTCAGCAAAAAGGCTGACAGCTGCAGGGCAACGAGGCGGAATTAAATACCCCTACACTGCACACCAACCCCCATCTCGAGCCCCCCCCCAACCCCCCACCCACCCACATTATCCCTCCCTCTCTTTCTCGTTTCTTTCCTCCCATCTGTCTGACACGACCCACTGCACTTTATCAGCTTTTCATTATATAGATCTGATTAATGATTCTACTTACATTTACATCTACAGTTCTGTATCCTGTGATACAATGTCAGTGATGCATTTATGTTAAACCACAGGGAAAAAATGAACTGAAATCTAATTTTGCACAAAGAGGGATTAATTAAAATCAGAAATACCGCTTTAAAACATGCAACTGTCACAAGTACCTGGACCCTGTAATTGCTGGAGCAGTGGTATGTTATCACTGTAAGTGTAGGTTAAAGTGCTATCTCATGAATCTGAGTATTTATTCTATTCAACTACTTATTTTCGAGCCCTTTATCCTGTACAACAAGATCAGTAAAAGATTTAGGTTATTACTGTAGTAATGTCAGTAAAATACACTGAAATTGTAGCGAATTGAATCTGCGATGAAAACTATTGGCTGTGTCTCAAATGTAATTCGAGCCCTACGTAGTCCCTTATGGCTCTGTTTAGTGAGGCAGAAACAAGTACGAGCTGTGCGGCACCCTGATCCAAGTCCATCAGGAACAAGGACGAAACAGAGAGGAAAATGACCTGCACTTGAGAGAGAAAGAGAGAGAGATGGGGGAAGGGTGGTGAAAGTGAGAAATGGATAGATCTATGTAAAGGGTCAGGGAAGAAAAGGAGTATCAGATAAGGACAAGAAAACAGGGACAGTACAGGGAAGGTGGTTATCATGAGGGCGAAGAGAAAAGGGAGAGAGAGCTATAGGGACAGAGAGAGGGAGCGGGAGAGCGAGAGCGAGCGGGAGGGTGATGAATAGAGAGAGCAAAAATGGGAATGTAAAGAGTGAAAGAGAAAAAGAGAGTGGGTCTAATAGATAAAGAGACACAGAAAGAAATAAAGGAGATAATACAGAGAGATAGAGAGAGAGTATGATAAACCAAGAGAACGAGAGAAAGACAAACAGTGAAAATAAACACAGAGCTGTTCTTGATTTTGTAAGGTATTGATTTTGTCATTTCCTGTGAAGCTGTTAGCCGCATGGCAATGTGCCCTTTCTCTGAGTACTAACAAAGGGACAGAAAATCCTAATACTGATTCCATCCCGAAACAATGTCATGAGGAGAAGTGCAGCATATACATTATGGTTTTACATCGTGGTACAACAATAGACCTACTGCCTCATCAGTGCCTGAGCCCCATCGAATCGCCTGTCTCAGTTATATTGTGCATAAACACCACATAATATACATTAGTTCAACATGTGTTTATTATGAACTATACATCACTTCAAAATTTGTTTATTATGAACTATACATTACTTCAAAATTAGTTTATTATGAACTATACATTACTTCAAAATT
>JAQMYL010000004.1:1302890-1313310 GCA_030014365.1 Clarias pachynema | reverse complement strand
ACGTTGGTGTGTAAACAGCATGGTGTCCCCACAATGTGATAATTACAAGCCCACACACACACACACACACACACACATTTACTTGACATTATTAACTGTGCTGAAAAGTGTATTGAAAGGCATAACACTATGACATTTCACACACTCACTTGCATATGACGGTGTGCTGCAGTAATTTCCGGAGGAAAACACACACACATACACATACACACACACATACACATATACACACACATACACACACACACACAACAGCAGGCTTTGAGCAAATAAAAGCAGAATATCAATAGAGAAGCTGCCAGAGTCACTCATTAACAATTAATGACACCACAGCTGGACACACACACACACACACACACACACACACACACACACACACACAAACACAATACAGACATACACACACTATAATGTACACACTGACTTTAGCCCCTCCCCTCATATACAACAAAGCCCTGAGCAGAAGGTGGAAGTGGTTATGTTCTAACAAACAGTAATAAATCCACAAGCACCTCCTCCCACACATGTAGTCCATCTGCTCTTCTGCACAAAGTTTTGGCACCCCTCGGCCCTAAAAGACCGGGACCACCAAAGGAGCACCGGTGGGTTGGATGCAAGGTGTTGATTGTTTCTCTCTGACGGCAGCACTGACAGTTTATGTTAAAGCGCTCGTTCTGATGCCTTATCATTTCCATAGCAACAGTTCATGTGTTTATGTAACATGTAGGAAAGGAGTCTCCAGTGTGAGTGCAGTCAGAGGTAAAGCTGTTGTTTCTTGACATTAAAAGGAATATAAATTTGAATTGTCTGGAAGCTGCTGTAGTGGAAGAGGAATAAAGCACTCGGGGGAGACAGCTGTTAGAGGAAAACAATCACTATTCAAATTGACATTGATTTTACTGCACTTTATATTCTCTCTCTCTCTCTCTCTCACACACACACACACACACACACGCACACACTCTCTCTCTCACACACACAGCTTAATCTTGCTTTCAAGGAACAGGACGAGCGCAGAGCAGAAGAGGAACGACAGGAAGGAAATCCTTTATTCATGCACTGAGATGAAGTCCCACGAGTGTGAACCAGAAATAGAAAAGCCACTAAAGTCACCCGCACACACACACATTCTCTCTCTCGCTCTCTCTCTCTCTCTCACACACACACACACATGCGCACACACTCTCCTCCTCACTTCAAAGCTCAAGGCACCGTCACGAATCGGCAACACGACTTTAAATTAAATCTCGCAGCTATATGCTCTGCTAACACACACACACACACACACACACACACACACACACACACACAAATTATGACATACTCATATGGTGTAAAAACCTCAAAGGAAAAAAAACAAGTACAGTTCAGCAAATTATTGTGTACACTTTTTATGAGCACTAATATCGAACCCGACATGATCGTTAGCTTTATACGGTCTTTAGCAAATTATTCATTTACGCTAATATCGATCATTCTGTTATCATACGCAGTAAATGTTTAGCATTGTGCAATTTCCAGAAGTAACATAGCAAATAATATAAACCAGAAAGATGCTACACCGGGTACAATCCTGATGACCTTTAATTAACGAATGCTAATCAGGTCAAATTTTCTAATGCAATTTGGAGTCAGCAAAGGTCAGCAAAATTTTGGTGTAATTTTGATGTACAAACAAATTAATTTGTATTTGATTTAATTATCAAAAATAAAATTAGCATACAAATACATTACATCATACAGTATTATCTGCATTAATTATCATACCCAAACACACACACACACCCCTATCTGTGTGTAATTTTCATCACTTGGTCTTTGTATTCAATGTCATGACTAGCATTAGCATTAGCATTCCAGGAGCTCTCTTACGCATTGTATATGGTGTGGCTCTATAAAGTAACATATACACCTGTATCCTGACTATACGCATGTTAACATGGAGTAAACAACAACACAAACATGCTAGCTTAAATCTCAACAAATCTCTAGATAATAAATTCTGATATATAAGCACTATGACCTTCAAGGTCATGCTGTTGTACTGAATATCAGCACGACTGTGATGCAGTTCTAGGCACGAGGGTGCAGGTTGTGTACTGAAGATATCACAGCCGTGCTGATATTTAGTACAACAACACAATCTAGAGTGTGATATCGCTTTTATTCAACGGTTCCACAAACACTGTTTATTATCAACAGCTTATGATTAGTTTCTTTATTTAACCAGTTATTTTGCTCCACCCACACATATCCTTCCATGCCTGGTGGAACTAACTAACCGCAACTGGTACAGCTGGTGACTGACAGACTGACATTTATTGTAATTAACAGAAGGTCTTTGCGGTACTCTACGTGAGCACCAAAGTAGAATAGAATAGAGTAGAATAGAGCATGGAGGTGGTGGACAGTCCTGAGAAAATGACCAGATTTACTTTAGATTTCAGGTCATTCCTCTTTAGAATATCAGCTCCATTAATTTCCGGATTCCGGGGTCGAATCCCAAATAACGTCAAATGGACAGCTTCCACACACCTTCTGCCCGTGATCAGGGGTTAGAGAGGGATTTGGGATTCAGCCTTGCAGTAGAAGCTAGTTAGTTTGGAACAAGGACGGTTCAGAGGCGATTCGGAACGACTTAGAAGTGATTAGTGCAGAGACGGCGTGTTGTTTAAGACGACATAACGTTATCAGATGTGTGTTCTTACTGAAAGTGCTTCTGTTACTGGTTGTGAATGTGGTATTAAATAATACCAAATGTATTTGCTACAGGAATAAAACTCTTTCACCTTTGTATCCCCCTCTGCCCCTCTTACTTGTGGTCTTACTACTGTTATTAATAAAAATGGCTTGTTTTATAAAACCATCTGTAAGGAACGTGGGTGTAATAATTGACAGCAAGCTTACATCTAAAACACATTCATACAATAATAAAGAAAAAAAGTCCTAATATACGTTTTTCTACCTTAGACTTTTTTTCAAAGTTGAATCCTTTACTGTCAAAAAGGAGATACCTGCATTTATTACTTCTAGACTGGATTATTGTAAGGCTTTGAATCATAGCCTCCTGCAATCGCTCCTTAATAGATTGCAGATTCAAAGCGCTGCTGCTCGCTTCCTGACTAACACTCGTAAATGAGAGCATGTGATTCCAAAATCTGGCATCCCTGCCCTGGCTTCCAGTATGCTTTAGAATTGATCTTAGGGTTTTATGACTTGTCTATAAGGTGTTAAATGATCTGGCACCACAACATATCGTAGATTTATTGCAGCCTTGTCTCTAAAGTTGTTCACTTAGCTCATCGAACCAGCTCCTATTACACACACTGAGGACTAAATATAAAAACACAGGAGATCTAGCGTTTGCCGTAGCCGCTCTGAGTTGTGGAACTGTTTACCTTTTAGTATATAATTAGTTTCTAATTAGAAAAGTTTTAAGAGTTTGTTAAAAAGTAATTTGTCATGTTTGGAGTTCATGTGGATTTGATTACCTCTTTAGTCTTTTGTATATTTTATGTATTTTCAGTATGGGACTTGTTTTTGTAATAGTATCTGTTTGGTTGTACCGTTAAGCACTTTGTAAATGCTTCATTTTAAAATAGTAATAATAAAAAGTATAATTAACTCAATATACCTGCTGTCCATTAGACTAAATACAAACATGCTGGTTTTAGCTGATTCTTATAGGCTTATTCTTTAGTTTAATCTTATTATATAATAAATAATCTACATGCAACATAAGCAGTAATGAAAATCTTCAGATGTAAATGTATAATATTCTATAATTTACTCATCTCTACAATGTACAGTAGATGTAAATTCAATTTAAATATATAAAGAGAAGCACATATGTTATCCTTTATTTAAAAAAACAACAACTAATAAATAACTATATAATGTTGGTCAGTATTACTACAGTATTAAATTACTAAGTATGACATATACTACCAGCTACATTCATATACAAATTATAAATAATGTCTAATATATTCATATTAGTCACATTCATTTAAATAAATGTGACTAATATGATTATTCTGATACATTAACTATAACACATTATACACATGATACAAAAATATAAATATTACTATATATTAA
Source organism: Clarias pachynema (assembly GCA_030014365.1). Lineage (NCBI taxonomy): Eukaryota > Metazoa > Chordata > Actinopteri > Siluriformes > Clariidae > Clarias > Clarias pachynema. Next base: position 1,309,209 of record JAQMYL010000004.1, on the reverse strand, counting down.
AATATTTCATTATTAATATTATTTTTAAGCAATAAATAATAAACTACTGGGAATATAAGTATATAAATGTGCTTGTATAATGTTGTTCATGCTATTTTCTTTAAAAGAATGGATAATTTTATTTAAAATAAAGTGCACATCAAACACAATGTTAATTTATTAATTGTTATTTAATATAATGTTAACAAATGCGGTCTGCCCTTGTTTCTTTGTTGTTGTATTTGTACTTTATATTTAACAGATAATGGAAATAATTTTATCTAAAATAAATGCATCACGATTTACATCTTATAACTGAACAGTTTTACTGCAAAATGCAATAATTGTCATTTCATACTCGTACTCAATTTGGCAGGTTATTTTCTCACGGAGGACAAGGTTGTCTATACCAAATTGTTTTAAGTGAAAACTGCTACACATCCTCCATTTAGAAGCCTTGACCTTCCATGTTTTTAGGAAAACATGACAGTGAAGGACTGCATAACCTGGCAAAATGCGACACATCCATAAACAGCCAATCACATGGATTCTTTCTGACACATTGCCACTGAAAGGAAACTACAAGCTGGACAAAGCAGTGGCCGCTGAGAATGAATTTTGATGGACTTCAAGGAGAAGCTTAAACATGATAAACAAGGATGATTTCCTGATAAAGTTTCCCCATCAGTCATAGACTTCTATAGTAGCGCGGTGTCGTCATGTACAGTACCAAACTGAAACTAAAACTGGTAGAGGAGGAGGCTGATGATACTGTAAACTGAAGTTTCTCATGATCTTTAATAATCTTTGGAACTGAAAATGTATTGATTATAGCAAAACACAGCACTTTTATCTTGATCTAATTTGCTTCCATTACTGTTTAACTCACTATGGAGTCACAATCAAAGCATGACTTTGCCTTATTTCTTCATTAAAACTCGACCAATATGCTGTATTATTGATACTAAATTTCAACCTTAGATAACTGCAAACTCAGCTGCAGGATGATTTATCTATTGTGACAAAACTGTGGGAGATGGATTTATAGCATTTTTAAAAATCACACAAAATTCTGATATAAACCAGTGTTTTTGACATAATATACCATTGGCATGAACAAAATATAAACAAAATCTATCTATCTATCTATCTATCTATCTATCTATCTATCTATCTATCTATCTATCTATCTATCTAGCTAGCTAGCTAGCTAGCTACTGTAGTTATCTCTCTCTCTCTCTCTCTCTCTCTCTCTCTCTCTCTCTAGTTACAAAAATACAACAATGCCTTTTTCTGCTCATATTTGACCAAAAGTGCAGTCCAGTTCCAGGGTATCTCCTTGAGTCATGAAATACAATGTCATACTCTGTATAAAATAAACCAAGAGAACCGATACTCACGTGGTGTAAATAACTCAGAGAACACATGTCTGATCCTGCCAGTTTGTCTGCTTCCAAAATTATACTCCAATCCACTTTCATTTTGGCTTTTCAGTCAGTAATCAGATACAATATACAGTATAATATCAATCACAAAGGCTTTAATGTGGATGGAGAACATCATCAAACATGCAGTCTGGCCTTTCAGGGTTTTTTCCCCCTAGTCTGAAGCGGTATAATCCATTTCCCTCTCTGTGTGTGTACTCTATAATTTAATATAGTGTTCAGTGTATTATATAATCACACCATCACACACTACAACACACTGATGTCGTGTAGAAAATGTCAGTTAAAGAGTGCAGTACCCAATTCTATACATCTCTCACTCTCAGGAGAACTGTTCATTGTTTTGTTACTGAGATACCTCTTTATTCTTTGGTTCTTGGAATTTAAGTTAATGTAACAGATTTCACAGAATATTACAAATATTATTATTACCTGTGCTGTTTCAACTAATATTCAGTATTAATATACACAGGCCATTATCGGACTGCCTGCTTCTCATCAGAAGTGCCGAACACCACCCAATCATGGTGGTGTTGGTGAATGTGTACAGTTCCAACAGACAGATACGTCTCCTTCTACTCCAATACTTTTCGATTACTTAGACTAGCTTATAATATATTTCATTGGATATCTCCTAAATTATTTAGACTAGTGTAGCATACATCACCTAAACCGCTTAACTTGGCATATCGTAAACATACTGTAGTTCTTATAAAGTATTCCTATTCAGCCTATTAGTCTATAAAACACACCACCGTGATTCTGCTCAGGTACTTAGACTAGCATATTTTAAATACTCAATAGTCTACCTCTAAAGTGATTAGATTAGCATACATAGTGTACCTGCATTTACGTACGTACTTTTGCTGGGATATTAAAACTACTTCATGGTACTTCTCTTAAAGTACAGAGATTAACATATAAATACTTAAGGATACCTCTTTTAAAGTACATAAATGAGCTCATACAGTACAATGCTCTAGTTTCACATTATATCACGAATATAACTAACAGATATACAGTACTAACCCTGTGTTGCTTTGATGGTGTTTATAATTACACCACAAACATAAAACAAAAATCTTATTCTTATTCCCCTTATTCTTTTTAAAATTAATACTAAAACACTCAGAGTCTAATTTCTGCCTGTATTTTATTAATAACTCTATTAATATCAGCACAAACACACAAACACTCGGCGGTATCACCACCACGAGCCCGGTCGTGTCCATCTGCTTATCTTTCTTGATGTAGAATTCAGTAATTAGTATGAAATGAACAGAGAACAGACACAAACATCATGTAAATATACTTGTGAACACATGCCCAGTTCTGTCTCTCTGTGTCTGGCTACATCAGCCAATCACTGAAGATAATATTCAGTTTAATATTAATCTCACGGCTAATATCCTCACAGAGTTTACCGCAAACGCTCTAGATTATCATATAATACTCACTTCTGTTTTACTATTAAACAGAAATCACTCAGTCACACTGGCTGGTCCATCTGCTCCACATATTGTAACAGATTATTCTCTTTTCGTGTGCAGAAACATCTGTAGAACATCAGTAAACATCTGTAAAGCACTGAAAAACCTGAGACAGAAATAATATGAATAGTAAATTAGCTGAACTCAGTGTTTAGAAGACTAAAACCCTTTCCATGACCAACATCTGTAACTAAAAGTACTACACAGTTCCCTTGTCACCTAGTGCACTTCTCTGAAAGTGTAAATTGAAATGTTAGAATTAAATGTATACAACTGTACACAGCAGTCTCTCACATTATCCCTTCAACAAAAGTGTGTATGCGGCAGCTCTCATTGGATAGAGCAACACACAGTACAATGGGAGAGTCCAAGGAGCTCAGTACAATTCTGAGAAAAAGAATGGCAAATTTGCACAAGTCAGGAACGTCTCTCAGGCGGCACGGTGGTGTAGTGGTGTAGCACTATCACCGTGCACCTCCAGGGTGCAAGAGTTTGCATGTTCTCCCCGTACTTGGTGGGTTTCCTCCAGGTACTCCGGTTTCCTCCCACAGTCCAACGATATGCAGGTTAGGCTAACTGGCGTTCGTAAATTGCCTGTAGTGTGTGAATGAGAGTGTGAGTGTGTGTATGTGTGTGTGCCCTGCCATGGATTGGCACCCTGTCCAGGGTGTACCCCGCTTCGTGCTCTAAGTCTCCTGGGATAGGCTCCAGGCCCCCTGAATACAGGATAAAGCGGTGTAGAAGATGAGTGAGAGAGTGAGTGAGGAATGTCTCTCAGTGCCATCTTTAATCCACTACAGATTCCAAGAATAGATTTCAAGATCAGAAGACCAAAACTGTTCCCCTCAGCTGAGAGGAAACCTGAGAGGTTCTAATGGTCAGGAACAATGTAGGAACCAGTAGAAGCTGAAGGAACACCAGTGTTTCTGTGTCTAGTCGAGCCAGTTTTACATCATTATTGGACTGAAAGAAAGAAAGGAAGAAGCTTCTGCTTCAGAATCCACACCTACAAGTGTAACTAAAGTTTCCAGCTAAGTACATGGACAAAGAAAAGTTTTCTGGATTAAAGTTTGGATGAGTAAAGGTGAGATATTCGTAAACTTTAGCGGTGGTGGGAGCATCAGGCTCTGCACAAAGTGGATGGAATCATGGAAAGAAGGAAGAGAACCTCAAACCTCAAACCATCAGCGAAATGATTAATGATTGGAACTGAGTGTTCGAACAGGACGATGACGCCAAACACACATTAAAGCTGTACAGTATGTGGAACAACGCCTCATAACTGATTCTGCCGAGGTGTGTGGTCAGGATTCTGCTGAAGCTTGTTTATGGCAACCAAAAAGCCTCTGCCTAAATGATTTCACGACAAAAAATGAACCTAAACCTTGTGCTTCAGTTCAAACACTAGTTCAATGAAACCACTGAAAGCCCATTACTGCCGTGACCTTCATATTCCTCATGAGCGTGTGTGGGAGAGTGTGTGTGTGAACTTCTGACTTCATTAGATTGACGTGTAATACGTGAGATAACTCAAGTGTGTAATCTTAATTTGAACGTGTAAGAAACACGTGCGTGAAAAATGAGAAAGCATTTTGGATACAGTTTATACCTTTTCTTGTGTTTGGTGGTGTTCAGCTGATTGTTGTACGTTATTAAATAAAATAAATATATAAAATAAAAAGTACGGTATCGTACCAATCCTTCAGTGTGTTTCACTCAGTATTGCGTAACAGCTTATTCCGTATTCATATAGAGAATCTAATGTACAAATCTCTCTCTCTCTCTCTCTCTCTATCCACTCTGACCCATGCTCTCTCGCCCATCATCTCTTTTATAATATTATCACTATAAACTCATAACCCCATCATTTCTATAAAAATTAAATTAAATAATATTCCATAGGAAATAATCCCACTTGGTGTAAATACACCATGGTGTAAATATACACACACACAGATACACACACACACACACTGTCCTGGTAGTCTTTCTAAAAATACAGTGCGATCCATTTTAGCTTGCAATTTAATTCAATATATAATCTTGTTTCATTGTGTGTGTGTGTGTGTGTGTGTGTGTGTGTGTGTGTGTGTGTGTGTCAATGTATGTGAGTGTGTGTGTGTATGTGGGAGTGTGTGTGTTTGAGTGCGTGTGTTTATAAAACATACATAAAATGAAATACAAATTGTAATTTAATACATTGTGCATGTTTGCGTAACATTAAACACACATGACGGAGCCCTGACGATGTGTAATGGTGAGTACAATTGAATTTCGTGGAAAGAAAAAAGAATGAACCTGTAATAGAATTATGAGGGAAAGCACTCTTACAAACAGACACACACACACACACACACACACACACAGCGTCTATTCTGTATAATATATAGTAATATATAGTATTTATAGTATAATTTACACTATAAATACTATAAAGGATAATTAATATACAGTATTGCATGTGTTATCTAATATCCATTCATACTGTATTCACTGTATTAGTGCCAGTCTCTCTCTCTCTCTATCTCTCTCTCCTCCTACAGTAGATTCCCTCCATCCCTTCATCATGCACTCGCTCTCACTCTCTGTCTCTCTCATCCAAAAATTCAGATGTAACTATTAAATTGTCTATTTATTCTCAGCACAATCAGATCATCCATCTATCCCTCCATCCCGTACAGTAGAACTCGTCCGTCCCTACCTGGCAGCGCAACGTCTCCTCCTGTGTGTCTCTCTTGACCGTGGAGATAAAGGACGCGGATGGACAGATGGGATGTGGAGGAGGAAGAGGATGAGAAGCAGGACACGAGCGTCTCTGTCCCGAACGACAAACACAATGAAACCCAGCACTCACACTCGTTCTTCTACATCCACACCCGCCGAGAGCTCTGAAAGCCTGCGCTCGTCTCTCCTCTATCACTCCCTCCCTCCCTCTCTCTCGCTCGCTCGCTCACACACTCACTCTGAGCATCGCTCACACTCCAGCATCCCGCCCACCCACACCATCCCCCGCCCTCTCCCTCCCTCTTTTCCTGCATCTCTCTCTCTCTCTCTCTCTCTCTCCCTCTGTCGCTCACACCACTCTACCACATGCTCACTCTTTCCCCACTTTGACACATGCTCCCTCACTCATCATCTATCGCTCCCAGTATCTCCTCCTCCTCCTCCTCTCTTTCTCCACTCGGAAACATACTTTCCGTTCGTTTCCCTGACACATACTGTACTCTCTCGTTCATCATCTCTCACTCCATCTCTCTCTCTCTCTCTCTCTCTCGGGAGACTCACTCACCCATGTCATCCTGATTTTTTTGCTTTATAGGGGGCTGTAAACACACACGCACACACACACACACACACACACACACACACACACACACACACACACACACACACACACACACACAC
>JAQMYL010000004.1:1261753-1272006 GCA_030014365.1 Clarias pachynema | reverse complement strand
AACACACATTAACACACATTAACACACTGTAACACACTGTAACACATATTAACACACATTAACACACTGTAACACACTGTAACACATATTAACACACTGTAACACACATTAACACACTGTAACACATATTAACACACTGTAACACACTGTAACACACTGTAACACACATTAACACACTGTAACACACACTGTAACACATATTAACACACTGTAACACACTGTAACACACATTAACACACTGTAACACATATTAACGCACTGTAACACACATTAACACACAGTAACACACAGTAACACACATTAACACACTGTAACACTCTGTACACATATTAACACACTGTAACACGCTGTAACACACTGTAACACACAGTAACACACATTAACACACTGTAACATATATTAACACACTGTAACACACCGTAACACACATTAACACACTGTAACACACATTAACACACATTAACACACTGTAACACACTGTAACACATATTAACACACATTAACACACTGTAACACACATTAACACACATTAACACACTGTAACACACATTAACACACTGTAACACACATTAACACACTGTAACACACATTAACACACTGTAACACACTGTAACACACTGTAACACACTGTAACACATATTAATACACTGTAACACACATGAATACACTGTAACACACACTAATAAACACTAAAGCTCAGATGTTCTGCAGGACTGTGAGAGTTCACTTCATTTTCTTACATGGAAAGTGAAAACGCATAGGTCTCTGCACTGAAACACACACAAACACACACAAACACACACAGTGTATTGACAGTCGCTGCATGTGGAGTATTTGTTACTGTGCAATTTATTGAGGTTAAGCTGACTCATCGCAGCACTCATGTTCTCCTATTGTCTATGTGAGTTTGTCTCTCTCTCTCTCTCTCTGTCTCTAACACACACACACACACACACACACACACACACACACACAATACATAAGAGCGAAAAATGAAGGCCACAAAATGGAGGCGGGCCTTATTTGTCTTTGGCAGTTTCTTTCTCTTCCACCATATTTTAGAGAAATGTAAGCATTTGCATTTTTCTTTGTGAGGACAGAATAATTCTCTAACAGTAAAGTTTTCAGTAAACCTGCAAAGTAAGCAAAGCAATCAGTCACTCAAATTGCAGTGTCACACCTGTGCCACTCAGACTGTTCTCCACAGATAATGAACTAGTTGGTTATTTAGTCAGTCATGTACGTTATTCAGTAATTAGCATGCTAGTACCCTTATTTAGGGTACCGCCTACTGAACATTGGGTAACACAGTTGGCGAAGATGCTAGCTATGCGTTACACTTTTTAACCTTGTGGTAACCATGGTAACACTGACACTGCACTGCAAACGCTTTAAGTTAAAGTCACAGTGGTGTTCACTTGTGCGCGAAGGAAAAGAAATATATGAATAGACACAGCAGTGACCTGGAAATGCTAATGCGCCCTCGGCTAAAATGCTAACATTGAGCAGAATTTGACATTTTATAATGTGCTGTGTTCTCACTCAGGGGAAAAAAACGTACTTTCAGGGAGAGAGAGAGAGAGAGAGAGAGAGAGAGAGGAACAGATGCAGAGTCAGCTTTTTGCAGCCATAATCCCATAAGCCATCATGATGGCTGAATGCTGGATTGAAACTTCCAAGTCCATTTTTGTCATATTTTACGTTCCAGTTCTCGGATGCAGTCTGAGCGCAAGGAAGTGACAGCTGACGGGCATTATGGGTAGCACAGTCTTTCCTCTCTAATGACTTTCACAGCATTCTTAGTTCATGGAATCGTTTCTATTAGGGATGTTTATATGGAGATCCTGAAGAAAGCAGGTTTTATGATGAATCTTCAGGGATGGTGTGGAAATGGATGAGAACTTGGGAATATAAGAGCAGGGTGAAGTCTTTGAGAACGAAGCTCACATTCTTTCATCTCTCCTTTGCAGCACTTTCTTCTGAAGGTGCGAAAAACCGGGACGTGAAAATCAGAAATAACATGAGGAGCCTGGTTTGTTCCTTAGCAACCTTGGTGAAACCTGCTCTAGCAGAGTCATGTAAATTTCATTGTTGAGAACTGGGTCTCGAATGATACACAAATGAGATGCTAAAGTTACAGAACACATGTGGAACAATACTCTCGTAAAAATGGTCAAAATGCACAAAAATATCCATCCGTGCGTTGTTTATAACACTTACAGTATACTACGTAAGGTCATGGGGTCCCTGGAACTTAGAGAGCAAGGCGGAGTACATCCTGGACGGGGTTCCACACACACTCACACACCCAATCACACACTACAGGCAATTTGGAAACAAACATCAGTGTAAACTGCATGCCGTTGAACTGTGGGAGGAAACCAGCGTACCTGGAGGAAACCCATCAAGCATGAAAAAAACTGACAAACTCTAACAAAGACCAGAGGTGAGATTTAAACCCCCTACCCTTAGGACACTGGTGGCTCAGTGGTAGGTGTTTCGCCTGCCATGCGGAAGGCCCGGGTTCGATTCCCAGCCATTGTCCAAACCCCAGCCACTGGATGCAGTGCCGGTCCCAAGCCCGGATAAAATGGGAGGGTTGCGTCAGGAAGGGCATCCAGCGTAAAAAAAAAACCTGTGCCAAGTTGTAGTACAGACTGGGTATTCCGCTGTGGCGACCCCTTGCCGGGAGCAGCCGAAAGACCAACAACAACCCTGGAGGTGCAAACCCCAAACCTCCATCGCAAACTACTACCATAACTATTCATCTCTAATTACAACTCATACTCAAGAGTGTATAAGAGGACACAGTGTAAACAAACCTACAGTGTAAATAATGTGTAAAAGCCCCATCTCATTCTGATTGCTTTTGCTCATCCAAAGACATATAGAGTGTTTGCAGTCTGGGTCGGGGGTGAATAGCCTTTTTTCTAAAATGCCAAGAGTGTTTGCCTCTCCACTGGGATTTTCATTTCAGGTCTCAATAGATGTTTATAAAGGACAATAATAACACCGAACTTTTCATAGCCTCTTATTGATAAAAGAAAATGAGAAGCCTAGATTATGAAATATTTCTTTCCTGATCCGAAGAAGCCATTTCTATTCAAGAGGGATTTGTTCAGGAATGAAATTTGGATGAGGTTTGAGTAAAAAATAAATCAGACCGACTATTTGGTAAATCGATAACCTGGATTTGGCGACATCACAGCCGAGATCTAAGCATCAGGGAAGCACAACACTCAACAACATATCAAATAATAACAAGTAAAATAATCATACTGTACTGTAGCTGTGGCTATTAGCAAGATTAGTTATTACACTAAACTGGGGTTAATTACAGGGAAGACACAGAAGCTAATTAACTCTAGTGCTATGACTTACAGTATTTCTTGTTCAGTCTTATTCTGAATGCCATGCTGTGTTTCTTTAGTAGTCAGGTAAGATCATCTCTCTCCTCTCATGCGCTTCTCCTCATGTCTTCACAGAACAATTTTAAATCATTAATCTGTCTTCTAACTCCGTGGCCGTTCCTGATTTTTTTTTTTTTCTACACCGTAAACAGCAGTTTATATTGAGATGTATCTGCTACTTATGCTCTTATGCCTTTATTGCGGCTCTAATTTGAGGTGCTGTTTGTTAATTGATGATTTATGAGGCTGGTGACTCTAAATGAACTTAACATAATGTCGTGAAGTTTGGCAAAAAATAATTAGATGATAGTAAATTTAAGTAGATTGCTGATAAACAATCATCATTGTAGCATTAATTAAAGTGATTTAAGATATTGTTTTAACCTGTTAACTCTGATTTTCGCAAACAGAGATTTAAACATTGGAAAATCAGCCACCGTTCAACAGAACAGAGAGAATTTTAACATAATATCACGCCAGACACACCAGGCACTTTGATTTACTATTCATTGACGGAGCTTGAGGTGGTGAGAGACCTTATCGGAACAGTCCAGCTCCATAGCCATGAAATCCCACAGGAAACGAGCAGGTCATTCCAAGGTCATGGAACAGACAAGACACACTGGAGCTCAGGGGAACACATATAAAAACAGCTTTCTAAGCTTCCTGATAACCTCCACAGGCATTTAAACCCCAGACTGTTCAGGGCTCACGGCCATGCCGTGCTTTGTGTGATGGGATTTTTTGTGTATTTTGTTGCTATTGTGTGGGCTTTCAGTCACGATGGATGCTATCTGCTCCTGCTGACTAATTAGGCCCATGTGCTCTCACTGTCATTTTAAGCCACTGAGATTTTTCAATCTTATTCCCAAAGGATGCACAGAGCAGAGACTCGGTTCCATCCTGATACGCACTTAACTTCAGCTTGTCAGTCAGAGAGGAAAGGTTTCAGACATGTAACATGGGTGGCTGCTTAATGGTTCCGACTCATAAACATTACTCATACTTTCAATATGCTGTAGTCTGTACATCCTGCATGTTTTACTATACACGGATTTAATCTATACACACTGAAAAGTGGAGTAACGCAATATTTATTAAGAATAGAATTAATCTCACAGTGTGCCGTGTCGAGGAAATGTAATTCTTTACATGACAAAAACAGCATTATGATCAGAGGAAATGCGGTACAAGATGTTGAAGCAGTGTAAATGAGAACAATGTGTTTCTACATTGCTACAGTATGACTTGCTCCGGAAGGCTGGACACCCATTATGAAAATATGAAGCAGGTTCTCAAGAAGCAGGGGCTCAGATTGAGACTCATGCAAGCGAACATTTTTTTTTTTTTTTACAGAAATGAAAAGCCAGAGAAATTCAATGTGCTATTTACATCATGGAGGTGTACAGAAGAAACAGAAGGACTATACCAGAAGACTGATCATGAGTCCAGAGTTCATTATATAGGCTATGAATATAATTACAAACATGGTGTGGATGAGATTTCAAACTCAGGTGTGAGTGTGGAGTGCAATGTGTTCTGAAAAGTGGAATTTCTCTTCAACTTGGAACTTTTCCTGTTAGAACTGCCACACAACCCCACCCAGAGTGTTCATTCTAGGAGAACTTTTCTTTCATCCACATAATCAATGGGTTTAAGTGTATGGCATTATAAACTGAGATTTGGTCACATTCAGCCCACGGAATGAAAAATAGGTAGTTCCTGGACCACAAAGGTGCGATCGGTCTTCACTGATCTGTGCTTCCATATCACTCAGTCAGATACTGGCTTATGGATACAGTGCTAGTGTATTGCACAATGTGCCTGTTTACCTCCCATCCTTGCAGCTGGTACCAAATTATTCTCCATGATGACAAATCATATTTAAATTTATGATGCTCATGGTTGCCAGGGCTCAACCTTACGATCACAAGCTGATCACTATATCCACTATGGCAAAGGTAGGAACCTAGACCAATTTCAATGATTATTAGCACAAACAGTGGAACCTTGGATTGCAAGCCTAATTCGTTCTGGAAGCGTGTTCGTACATCAAAACCAAAACTCGTAAACCAAAGCAAATGTCCCCATAAGAAATAATGGAAATTCGGATTATTCATTCCACAACCCCAAAAAATAAATACATAAAAATACTTAATACAAAATATAAAGTAAAAATAAAACAAATTAACCTGCACTTTACCTTAAAAGAAATTAAAAATAAATCCCGACAGATAAGTGTTTCCGTTAGTGTTTGTGCTGTGTGTGTGTGTGTGTGTGTGAAGGCGAGAGGAGGAGGGGTGTAAAGGAAAGAGGAACAGAGGTATGTGTGAAGGCAAAAGGAGGAGTTGTGTGTGTGAAGGGGCATGGTGTCCAATGACGCGCATACACACACATAACAGAATCACTGCAGGCTGAGACAGAGAGAGAGAGAGAGAGAAAATGGATCTTTAATCTCTCTAATAAGACTTTCTTTTGCTTTACCACGTGTGCACACATGTTATAATAAACAGAACACGCTCGCTGTACACATAAACACATACAAAGACAAAATAAAGAATGTTATACACACACACAAACATGGTCACAGTGTTATAGTAAACAGTACACGCGTGCACGGTTGTTGATTATACCAGTAAGAGACGAGCACTAAGACCCAGCAGGGGAAACGATTACCCACAATTCTGCAGTGCAAGAGAGAGAAAAACCGTTGGCTCAGTTGTGATCACGTGACGCTCGACCTCAAAACATGAACCGCATGCGTGATACATGATACTCGGTACTCGTAAACCAAGACAATGCTCGTTTTTCAAGTCAAATATATTAAAAATCTTTGCTCGTCTTGCGGAACACTTGCAAACCGCGTTACTCGCAATCCGAGGTTCCACTGAATAGCCAAAGAAATCATCCAATCTCCTTGTTCTTTCAACCTGCCTGTTAATCTGTTAGTGGTAGCCAGAGGTTTAAATGACCATGGCTTCTAATTTGACCCAATACGTAACATACATTGAGTTCCACAGTTGTTTATGATGTCTTTCAGGACTCATGGTAACAGAAAACATGGTTAAACATTTGTCTGACAACTTCAAAAGTAACCCAGGTAAGGGGATCTCACATACTGATTGATGATAACCGTGGTGTTGTTGGATACAGGCAGGTAAGGAAGTGATATTATGCTGCAGTATATAAAGAGGCATACAGTAAGCTTAATGGCTGGTTCAGTTGACAGGTAGTGCATGAGGAAATAAAATAGTGAACATTGTGTAACATACTAGGCTACCAATACCAATCCTACAATAAGCAAGTGGTATGTTTAGTGAGTGCCTGGTGGCTGTTGAAATAGATTTATCTCTCTCTCCTAGGTAGATGCTAAGATTTCCTTGCTGGAGGTGTATATATTGGGACATTGTGGAACTTGACAGTTGGTAAGGTTTGTTGATTGTTATCCCAAGTGATAGACCCCATGAAGCAGGATGGTGAAAGGATATGTTTCTCATCAGCTTCCCTTGGTCCATCAGGTTCAGCATGTAGGCAAGATAGAGAATCTGCCTTACTGTGCTTTGAACCTGGTCTGTTAGATAGGCTCAATTAGAAACAAGGAAAGAAGAGTGTGAATGGGTGATTGGCACTCTATAGGACCAGCCTGACAGGCAGCAATTCTCTGTCCACAACTATATATTTCTGTTCAACAGGGGAGAGTTTCTTGAAAAAGAAAGCACCAAAATTTAGGCCTTTCTCTAAGCTGTTGTGTCAAGGTAAGCTCAGTGGTTAAGGTGGTTAAGTCCCAGGTTCAAACCCCACTACCACCAAGTTACCACTGTTTGGCTCTTAAGCAAAAAGAGTCGCTTAAGTTGCTCTGGATAAGGGCGTCGGCCAAATGTCTAAATGTACTGCACCAACCTTGGTTTCAGATGGACCTCCACTATGAAGGGTTTTGATGGGTTTAGCTGTGCTAAATCTGCTTTGAGTTTTTGTAAAACTTCCTCTTCAACATTATTCCAAGGCTGCTTGGGTCCTTTAACAGGAAGAGAGTTCAAGGGTTATACAATGGAGATTAACTCACTGATGCATCAATGATAAAAGATCATTGATGCATCAGTGAGTTAACTGAAGTTAGCTGAAGATGAGTTTCAACTTTTTAATTGTAGTGGGAGTAGGCCATGTTGTTATGGCTGTGACTTTGCTTTAATCCATTAAAACCCCTTTAATGCTGGGCCATAACCCAGAAAGAATACTTGGGGCACAGCAAATTCACATTCTTATTCATCAAAAGACAGTTGACTCTCAACAAAGGGCTACCAGTACCTCTCAGATGCGAATCAGATCACTTGCACCCAAGTGCAATATCAAGTTTAGTAAAAATAGTTGCTGATCTCCAGTGCTTTAAAGAAAAAAAAGATACTTGCCAGGAACTTCATTTAATGTTCTGTTACAGATGCATCTTTGGAGTCTACCTCTTTTTTTCCACAAAGAAGAATCCTGCCAAGGCATAACATGTGGATACTAAAATAGTGCCTGGTTAAAGAACTTTATTTCTGTATTTCTTCATAGTTTGTTTTGGGGGTTTGTTGACGAGGTAAATGTGGCTTGAGTGGTTGAGTTGTACCAGATAGAAACTTGTCTGCACAATAATTTCTTGTAGATCCTACTGTAGTATTCTCTGGGATTGGAATAGTCACTTTGGAACTCAAATATTAAAAGCATAGTGTGGTGGCAGCACACTTCCTGGAGTTAAGCTGGATGACAGGATCATGTTGGAAGGTGAGGTTGATAAGTGAGTCTGGTGTGAGTTGTTTATCATGGCAGGCCAGCTTCTCAAGTACCTGTGGGGTTGAGTCCAAAGAGAAAAACTGCCTTGAGAGCTGATTTGTTCCATCCACTCCAGGCAGCCGTGGTACAAATTTTGAGGGCATACCCAATGACTCTATGTAGACATTGGTTGAGTCTGAGCAAGTGTTTATTCTGACTCTTTGCCCTCTGGAGAATGGTCAAAGATGTGTTCTATTCTGTCAAGAGGTCATATGCAGAGGGGTGCTCAATACCTTTAAGGCAGACGGCATTGCCCTGGTGAATAAATTCCAGTGTGAAAATGGATCATCTTAATGGATAGCAAATCAATGTGAGAACTAGAAAAGACTACTTCTGAGTTGTCTGTCAATTGTGTTTATTCTTCAATAATTTCTGTAAAGCCAAATAGTTAACCAGTATAGTTCAAAACAGAGCAACCGTGGCCCATCAAGCATCAGGGAGTGGAATGATGGTCAGATGGAAGCCCCACCACTGCCAAACTGCCACTGTTAAGCCCTTGAACAAGGCCCTTAACCTTATTCGATCCAGGGGCTCTGTATCCTGGCAGACCCTGCGCTCTGACCCCAGCTTCCTAAATGGGATATGTGAAAAATGATTTTGCGTTGGTGTAAAGTACTTCCGAAAAATAGTTGAATTTTAATTTTACATGTCTAAACACCAAAATCCCTCACAGTTTACAAGCTCAGCCTATACAATACGCATCTATATAAATATTAATGATGCATTTAAATCAGACAGTGATTAGCAAGTTTGACAACAGCATCATCCTTTGAAAAATGTTTCCCAACACCTTGAATTTCTGGGAGAGTCTTAAGCTGTGGTGTGATGTCAGAAAAGGTATTAGAAAATATATGCTCGTTTTATGTATAGGATTAGCATATGAATTAGCAACACCTCTCAGAGACACAGAGCTGTGAAAATGGCACAAAAGATGATAGGTTGCGAAGAAGCACGAAACAGCAATGGGAATTTGACATCATAGGTTTGGATTATTTTAGATGAAATTATAGATGAACGCTCTTCATCTAATCACGTCATTTTGACAAATGGCTGAAGAACCTTCTCAGATGTGTTAACTGGTATTAACAATAACCACACAGACAGGTAGGTTAATGTAGGATAAATGCACCAATGGTCTATTGTGTAAAATTACACATCATGTGTTTTCCATTGTGTGCTCTTAGTATCTAATCTAATGGCTCAAAGTCAATTTCTACTGTATGTAGTGGAAACATCTCACTTTCTATCTCAAGTGTTTACTGACAGAAGGATCTCTATAGCTCTGCTTATATTGGTTCCCCAGAGCAGAATCACACTTTACGCAATGAAACGAAGCGACATAAGAGAGCCTTCTCTGAAGCAGACGCTATTCCAGGGTTTTAACACAAACAACAGACGCTGCACATTACCTTTCTCTGATGTTCATTTGAGGGCGTGTTACAAACCAGAGCTGCATTAACTGAGCACCTGGGTGATTTGGCTTCATCAACAGAAATCTGTGATGGAAAAAGGCAAATCAAAGATCTGCTGGTGGACCCAGATCATGTGGAAGAAAAATACTTATTAAACTGTAAGAAGATCAGTGTCTGGTGGGAAATTAGCTATGAATGTTAGAAGTGACTTAAAATGAACTTAACATTTAAGAACAAGATCTCAGGCTAAGGAGGTGGTCACATAAGGGTAAAAAAAAAAAAAAAAAAAAAAAAACTTGGAATAGTACAAAACACATACAGGGTGAAAAACTGCTGCTTGAATATGTAGCTAGCTCCACCTGGTGGCCTGGATACAAAATTGACCACTCACTCACTCACTCACCGTCATTACCGCTTAATCCTGTATTCAGGGTCGTGGGGGCCACGAGTCAGGGTACACCATGGACAGGGCGCCAATCCATCGCAGGGCACACACACACACACACACACTCACACATACTATGGGCAATTTGAGAACAATTAATCTAACCTACATGTCTTTGGACTGTGGGAGGAAACCCACCAAGCACGGGGAGAACATGCAAACTCCATGCACACAGAG
>JAQMYL010000004.1:1242328-1256205 GCA_030014365.1 Clarias pachynema | reverse complement strand
CAGACATCATGCCTGCGTGTGTGTGTGTTTGTCTCTCCCGGTCGATCGGGCCCGGACCGGTAAGTGTATCAAGGTGCGGCGGACACAACAAGAAATAACTCTTCTTCTCTTAGCTTAAAACTTAGCTCGGACACACTTCTTCATCATTGTAAACTTAACACTAAATGTCAATGAAGTAAAATATTCTAGAAATTCAATACGTGTGTGTTTGTTGGTATTTGTTTGGAACCTGTATGCAGATCAGTCAAAAACAGCCTGCCACAGATATTTTGCACACATCAAGGAACAGGCTTAAGAGTGCTCTTGCTTTTATCCTGCTAATGCAGTTGACGGAGGCAGTTTCCGCTATGCTGTGGTGTGAAAAATGCGATTAAGGTCACCTTGCTAGCAAAGTGGTGCCACGCTAACTTGGCTTTTCTACTTCTTTTAGCCTATCACGTCTCCCTGATGAGATGCGAAATGTTACTCGCGCATGTATGTGGCTGTTAGGATTTTTGTTTGGCAGTTGATTGCCTGCTAGGTAGTCTTAGGAATTGAGTTCATGCTAGTTAAGCTAGTGCTTTACGTGCATGCTAGTTTAGCTTGGGAATTGATTGCTGTTTGCTGGTTTACTGCATTAACCGTGCAGTTTATCAGACGGCTGGTTTACTGAGTAATGGGCTTGGATGTTATTGAGTCCTCTTTGTGCTAATGGGTTTGAAGTGAACATACTGTATGTTTCTTGTTGGCCTTGAGGTTTAGAAGGCACTTTTTCAGCAGGTGTTGATTGTGAGGTTCGACCAGATTCTGCTGTAGCTCCTCTCCCTCATGGACAATAATCTACCGCCTTGGGTATTTGTATGATTGACAGCTACTGAGATCAATGCTAGCATCTGTTATCAAAAAGTCTCTGACGCTTCTTGGCATTCATCATGCGCATGCTAGCGTGGAGCACGGAGTGGCCCCTGCCCACTGCTAAAAGATAAAATGGCCTTGCTTCGTGATATTTGGGTTTTAGATGATAAGATGAATATGAGACGGAAAATCAGAAATTCAGCTTTTATTTCCTGGTATTTATTTATCTAGATGTCTTCAACAAATTAGAACATGACATCTTTGGTAGCAAACTGCCTAATTTTTAGATGATCAAAATTATTGGGACATTTCATCTTAAAGTAAAGTAAATAACGGTTAATATTTTGTGGTTCATCCCTCATTTGCATAACTGCATCAAGTCAGTGTGGTCAATCTGCTACATTCTTCTCATGTTGCACTATAAGCCTTTCCAGGCTTATAGTGCAACATGTTTCAGGTGTAGTTGCGTTTTTGGGGCTTTTCTGGAGGCGTAATGCTCCTCAGTTGGGGTATGGTCTGCAGATCGACTCGGCCAGTCTTAACCCTTCCACTTTTTTTTAACCCTTTGTTGCATTGCAACGTGTTGTAGTGTGTTGTGTTGCAGTGTGTTATGTTGTGAGGCAGTGTGTTTTGAGTTGTTTTCTTGTTGCCTGCTCCTCCCACATCGGATACATTTCTCTGTAAATTGTCAGACAGTATATTTCTGTAGACCCCTGAATTCGGTCTGCTGCTCCATCATGAGCGCCATCATCTATAAAGATCAGTGAGAACATTCTAGAAGCAGCCATGCTTGCCCAAGGCATAGTCCTACCTCCACCGTACTTCACCCATCAGCTTCTATGTTCTGGATCTGCTTCCAGCACTTTGATAAAGGTTCCAGAACTTTTGTGTCTTTGTATTTATTTGTAAGTTCTAATCTAGTCTTCTGATTCTTACTGGTGAGGAGTGGTTTGCATCTTGAGGTCTTTGAATTTTGGACTATGATGCCTTCACCCCTGTCCTGTGGAGGCTGGTAATGATGTCACTGACTATGTTTTGGGATTTTTCTTTCAGGCTCTCAT
Organism: Clarias pachynema; assembly: GCA_030014365.1. Taxonomy (NCBI): domain Eukaryota; kingdom Metazoa; phylum Chordata; class Actinopteri; order Siluriformes; family Clariidae; genus Clarias; species Clarias pachynema. The sequence continues at coordinate 1,254,310 of JAQMYL010000004.1, read as the reverse complement.
GATGAGTCTGCCATCACCTGCTGTTATTCTCCTCAGCGTACCTTGTCCATGGTCATTAGTACACATTTCCCCCCCAGAGCATTCCAAATTGTTCTACTGGTGATGCCCAATGCTTGTACAATGGCTCTGGAAGATTTTCCCTGTTTTGTCCCATAGACAGCTCTATGGTCATAATGTTGGTTTTTCCAACAAGTACAACAACCTCTGATATTCTGAAAAAATGAGTCTAACATGGAAGTGCCCAAATGTGCAGTTCCTTGACTGTCCACTACGAACTGGTTCCAAAAGTGAGTCAATCCCCATAGAGCCCTATGTTAAAATGTCCAACTTTACAAAAGAAATAATCATGTTTACAGCCTGGTACAAAAATCATTTTGGTCCCCATAGCTAGATTTTCCATTCATGACAACTTTGTGGGGGTGAATTTTTATGTAACGCATCAGTTTAAATTATATTAAATCAAAAACCTATGCACAATTAGGGGCATGATTTGGGTATGGTTTGAGTGACAGCTGAATTGCAGGTGTCAAACCACCAGCTTTGTGCTAGGCATCACTTTATCTAACAAGCTTAATTGGAATTGTTTTAGTTTAACTTACCACGAGAAATGTAGTATGGATGTAAATGTAGTTGACATGGGTCGACATGCAGGGTATGGATGATGGAGTTCTATTAAAGTAGTTATGTACAGCATATTGATTAACATTATCCACTGTAGCATTTTAGCTAAGTAAGCTAGATTGTGGTAACTGAGGTAAGTAGGTGTGTTCCAACCAACAGCCAAGCTCTGTTTGCTCCGCCCATTTGCCCATTTATGGATTAACTGGGGATTTAGGCAGAATCAACTCCTGGCAAGATGGTGACGACCAGAACTCCCACAACTGAGCTTCAGAACTGCTCTTGTCTTGGTGATGTAGCAGAGGGTTTGTCCAGTTCTTTTTATCCAGTCTATGGGTGAAACCCAGGAAACATTCAAAGCTATTGATGATCAATTATCATGTGAACAGTGGGTGGATTCATATACATTTTTTACACAACTGACTGTAAATATCCAGAAATTAAATATAAAATTCGGATTTTATCTCTTTTTATTCTCAAACCCGAAGGCCATTAGTGTATAGCAAAACCAAAATAGGCCTTACTTTTGGAAGGAACTGTATTTATATTTGCTGTGTAAATCCTCTCTGCAGAGCTGAAGTTTCTGTGTGGATAAAGAGCATGATACAGCACTGACACACAGCAAACACACTCGCTGTACAGCTCACTGCATCTCCAAACATCTTCCTGTCACCTCATGGCCTGCAGGAGCTGAACACAATTACTGTGTACAGCGAGCTGTCAGGTTTACCTCAGTGCATCGGGCTGATGAAACTCTGATGGAATAGGTACATTAAGTGAAGCACACACTTCCTGATTGATTTGCTCACAACTTTAAACTATATCTCTTTAACACCAACTCCTAATAGCCCGAATCCCAGAAAGGACATTAGCAATTATTTAACTAAACAAATATGACTTTACTATAAAACACTTACTATAAAACTAAAATACTTTCTGTACATTACTATAATGTTAGAATGTAAGTTACTATCAGAGCCTTTCATCACACCTTTAAAGACAACACAAACATTACAGTAAATATACCATCATTTACCTTTAAACTGAATGTCTTTATCAAAGCCCATGAAACACCACAATTCTTTATCAGATATACATGAAACAGCAACAATCTCCATCAAACCCACCAATATTCTCTATCAAACAGCAAATATAAACACTTAGTACTATTATTCATTAAACACTAAGTGTCCTTTATCAAAACCCAACCATCTATTTTTCTTCAAACACCAACAAATACCAATTTTCACCATCAAAACTGAACAAGCACCATATTAAAACCAAACAAACACAAGTGTACACCATCAAAACCCAAAAAGGCAAATCCATAAAACATTCCAATATACAGCAACATTTCAATGAAATCTTTGTTAAGCAAAATCAAGCATCAAACACTAGCACACGCCAAACACCACCAATAAATACCAGTAATTCCCACAGCACCAATTTTCAGGCAAAAGTGACCATGTACAATTTTTTCCCCCATTGTTTCCATTCTATTTACACTAATAACGGTTGAAAGTTATTTGAAATTATTTTCAAAAGCAGATTTTCACCAACAAACATTATCACAAGCTATGTTTTTAAAATACTAACAGCCAAAAACTACCATCCAATTCCAACATATACTTCCTCAAATACTATAAAATGCCACCAAACACCAATGCCTAACCTAAGTTTTTAAAGAGCAGAGACATCATTCAAGAGCAATTTCCATCACATATTTTTATATAATTGCAAACAGTATGCACTACCCAAATCCAATAACTGTCCAAAACATTTATTAAACACCAACAAACACAACTGAACACTAATACATTATTTAAAAGCACTTTACATCACCAGCAATAATAGCCCTAACATTTTTATTCCTCAAATTCTTTTTAAACAATACAAACACCATCCAACTCCACAATGTGTCCTCAAACACTGCTAAGGGTAAAACATTTTTTCTCATGCGATTAAACAACAAATGCTATCCAACACTGAGGTTTTAACTGAAAGCGTATTAAACACAACAAACACCATCAGATACCAAAAGTGTATTCTAGGACCCCTGTTCCTCCTCCCACTGTAATGTTGTCTCTTGGCTTTATTCAATAAATGAGGCTTTAAGTGAACTGACTCATTGTGAGTAAGGTAGAATGTTCTCGGCCACAATACCTGGGATTTGTTGGTATTTATTTGCGCTCTGTTACTAATGGACTCCCTAATGTACTCTTTAATAAGCTGGATTTGGACTCTCGGCCTTGATTTGCATGAGTGATGAGTCACCGCTGGTCTCTTCTTTTTTTCTGTCTTCCATTATGTAAATAGTTTATTACATAAGTTCAAACCCATTACAGAGATGCGACATTTCTCTACATATGGATCTCAGTGTGAATATTTATTTATAAACTCATCCTGCTGTAACAACAGCACAGAAGAGGAAATGCCCAGGATCCGAGAGCTAATATCCTGATAATGTCCCCCCGATGCCTGCGTTAGATATTCATTTCAGCGTTGTGAGCTGTCCGTGATGGCTTATTAACAGAATAATCGGGAAATTTGGAGAGGCGTGAATCGAGAGGCACGTCTAGGATATGAAATTGGTTCTAGTGTAACATGGAGTCGTGTCGTAGCACTGTGCGTCTGTGGTGATTACAGAATTAGAGAGGAAATGAAATAGCATAATGCGCAGGATTAAAAGAGGAACACCAAGCATGGCCTGTCTCTTTAGACGGAGAAACATGCGTGGAAAAATAAATAAATAAAACCACCTTTATCTACACAGAGAATGAGAATGAGGAAGCGTGTTTAGCCAGGCTAATACGATAGAGGGAATGAAAGAGGCTCCTAAAAGCTCCCACAGAGTGCCTCTAATGCACTCTGAAGAGAGGAGATATAAAGCCTGTTATAGCACAGAAGATGAGGCTAATTCCTGCAATGAGCCCCATAAGAGCCTCCCCATACCCCTGATGCACTGTTTCCATTTCCGTTATTATTAGCCCTCACAGCTTGCAGCTATTCTCCGTTTAAATTTGGTTCTTCTGTTTGGAAAACTGAAGCTTGTCCATGGAAGCACAGATGGGGTTCATTCCGTCTCTGTTCCTCTGATTGTTCACTGTTGAGGATCTGCTTTGCATAACAATCCCCGCTTGTTTCAGTGAGCTACTCAAGGCCTGCCTGTATCTCCCAACGGGAACTCTGATTAGCAGTAAATGGCTGAGTGGCTTGTCAATCAAAACGGTCGCCGGGGAGACCATCACAAGGTGACCTCGCCTCCGTGAGAATTTATGACGGCTTCCTTTTAGGACGAGGGTGAGTGTGTTCTATTAATTCAGCAGGGGAGCAATTAATAAAAAGCAATGAGTGATGCAGCAGGCAGCGGGAAGTCGAGTCAATTGCTCAAGCTTTAACTTTTTTCCACATTATTCCCTGGGGCTACACTTTCAAACTTGCAGTGATATGGTATTTCTATCCAACTATAACTTCTCTGTCTTTTTAATGCAAGCAGAAAAAACAGATTTGAGAGGACACATCTTACACTGCGGGCAAAAATGTCAAAAATTAAGTTAAAAAAATACAAATTAAATATATTAGTTAAAATAATGTAATTAATATTAAATTTGATCAGACACTTGGGAATTCATAATGATACCCCACCAATAACTTGCAAGCACCGATTTTCCATTATATTTTCACTTTTTTCATTTTTTAAAGACACAGAATTCACTTCATACATCCAACATTAATACACTACACACAACATAACCTTACCCTAACCCTAATGCCCAATACAGAACCTCCTGCTACTATTCACACTTCAACCCTACACCCAATCTACACCAGCCTGAAACCCTCTATCCTTGCCCTTTTGGGGTGGCCAAACCTCCACCAGAGGCACAGCCCTGCATGTTTTCCAATTATCTTTGCACTACTCCGTGCTGATTACCTGGATCAAGTGTATGCAATGAATCAAAAGCTGGAAGATACCATCTTAGATAATAATCAAGCAGGGGAAGACAAAGACAATTGGTATCTTTCAGCTTCTGATTGACTTTAAGGTTGGTTGGATGCTGGTATAATGCTGGGAATGCTGCCTATTGCTTATCGCCAAAATAGACCATAGTGCACCATTCTGCCCTGACTCACGTGGACAACCCTGACACATATGCCAAGATGTTGTTTATTGATTTTAGCTTTTTAGTCCTTCCAAGCTAGTTGAAGGCATAAGCACACTACTCTGTAACTGGACCCTGGACGTCCTTACAAACAGACCACAGTCTGTTTGACTAAACAACCTCACCTTCTCCAGTCTCACACTTAGCCTAGGAGTACTTCAGGGATGTGTGTTGTGCCCCCTGCTATACTGCATTTTCACTCATTACTGTTTAGCTGCTTATGCCTCAAACATCATTATCAAGTTTGCAGATGGCACCATGGTGGGAGGCCTGATCAGAGGTAATGATAAGATTGCTTAAAGAGAGGAGATATATTTGTGCAAGGATGGGGCAACGACAATAACCTGGAACTCAACCCCAAGAAGACGAATGAGGTCATTGTGGATTTCAAATGAGCTGGCAATCACAGTCATGTTGATAAACGTGTACCCAGGTTTAATTTCCGTCCACATCACCGAGTACTTCACCTGGTCTCTGAAATATTCTCTCTTGATCACAAAGGCACAACAGTGCATGTAATTTCTGAGGAGATTTAAAAAGTCCAACCTGTACTCCAGGATGCTGGAGAAATTTTCACATGGTACCACTGAGAGCAGCCTCACAAACTGCATCTCAGTGTGGCACAGCAAATGCATTTGTATGCAAGAAACATTTGTATTTAGCTACCCACCATGGAAGACATTTACAGAAAAAAAGAAACACTGTATGCAAATAGGTGAGAGGCATTATCAAAGATACCTCCCACCACAATTATGGGCTATTCACCATTGTCCCAGGCACAGGCGCTACAGGTGCCACAGAGACCGCACAAAAAGACTGAAATATAGCTTTTTCCCGATTGCTGTTGCCACACTGAACAGCTGATTATGGCATGTTAACAAATACACCACTGCACTGTCATTAACAGTCTACAGTATATCGGCACTGCTTCATCCACTATACATCTTTGCACCACCTATAATTTAGGTTCATCTCTCCACTACTGTACATACCACCCATATTTATTCTGTACATACTGTATCATATAAACATATGCACAGGACATCGTATTGAACATGTTATCTTCTTGATATATCTTCTCCACTGCACAATCAATGTTTGCACAGTTATGCTGTTTATTACCACATACACAACATCTTATCTTTATTATGTATTGCACCTTCTGTACTGTATATAAGACACACTTATTCCTGTACATATGGTCCCGTACCCCTTATTTTACCACATTGTTATTTATGCAAATAGGCCACTTATGCACTCCTGGTTAGATGCTAACTGCATTTCATTGTTTCTGTATGCGTACCTTGCACAATAGCATTAAGTTGAATCTAATGTAATGTAATCTAATCTAATAAGTGCATTAGTGTAGTAGGGGATTATACAGAGAAATTAATGGAGTTTTTACTCTCGTAACTATATTCTGTTATTTTGCACAATCAAAAGTCCCACTTTGACTCGTATATCACATCCAGGAAGACTTCTCTTACAGGAATGTTGATATGAAAGTGCCTGAAGTACTCCTGAAATGCAGTTCGACAGACCTCTATACTTGACCTCAGAACTACCTTATTCCTTCCTCAATATCTTTCTAGTTAAGCAGATAAACAGATAGATAGGAAATAAAACAGTTCCTCTGGGCTGTGTTTATGTGGTCAGTATAGGGATTAGCGTTAATATCACTAAATTAGCAGGTCAGGATTAGATCTTTTAGCTTGACCTGTATCTTCTTCACTTTATCCCCCATGGCTCTGGGTTTAAACATGATTGGCCTTTTGTGTCTCTCCCACTAACACGAGCTCGACACAGCTGTGTTTATGCCGGCGGACATTCTGGATTATCTGTCGGAGAAATCTAAGAGGATTTGCAGATCTGAAATCAGCAATAATACACTGCCGTCACAACACAGCACAGCTTTGAAGGACTTGCGGCGGAATAGTAGACAGCTCCGGCGATTTGGGACTGAATGTTTTTTTTCATGGTGCTGTACAGTAAAGGGGAAAAAAGGATTAAAATGCAATTAACCGCACAGTGGGTGATTAATACAGTGGGTAATGGGATGGGGCTGGGGTTTAATTTTTGTTGTATTTTATTTTTAGGGAGCAGAGCGGTAGAGGATGCGCCGAGTTCATAAATCACATGTGACAGATGTGACAGATATCCGAAGATCCATTTATCATAACAGCAGGAGACAAAAAACACTCCTCTGTTTGTGTATGCCATCACTTCCTGTACACTGGATTCAGTAATTAGCTTCACGTAGATTAGATTTGAGGAGCTTGAGGAGATTAGATTTGTAGAGTACGGTATTCTGCCAGGACACTAGTTTCTGTCTAATTCACTAGACAAGCAACTGACTGAATGGTTTCGCAAGCTAGGTGTCTTAGTAATGTTGAAATGTTTCAGGCATACAGTATGTCGTAGGCTGCAAGATAACTAATTAAGTCTTGTAGAAGCTAAACAAACATTCAGTGTTTTTCTTGCAAATAGCCACAATGCTAAAATGCTAGCTTGCTAACTATCCATCATAGATGTCTACCTAACTCATGTGGCCGTAATCAATCAAGTCATTCATTATTGCAAAACAAGTCAAAAGTAGAATTAAATGCTAAGCTAAGCATCAACGGAACGTTGTTTCGTTTCACTCTGTACTAACTGTATATGGTTGAAATGACAATAAAGCCTACTTGAACTTGAACTTGATCAGCAATGAACAGAACACAGGAGGTCAAATCATATAGCTGTGAAATATACACAGCTCCATCCACCATTTTGGAAAATATCCACCATTTTATAAGGATAAAGAAAACACACTTACGAAATGTAATGTTTTTCCTTCACTTTTTGGGTCTTTTCTTGTAATCTGTGGACAAACTGTCATAAAGAGAGAGAAAAGAAACTGATTTATAACTGATAATCTTCATTTTTATTTATTTATTTATGTACATTTCTATAAAATTTATGTATAAACTTCTGTATGCGTCAGTCATAGTGAAAGACCCATGCCTTTAGTGTATTTGTTGTAATGAGTAGGAGAATAGAAGAGTGGGTGTGGCCTATTAGTGAACTTGAAGGAGGTGTGGCCTCTCTGTGTGTCCTGTCAGTCTCAAGAAAGGAGGCATGTTCTCTGCGTGTGTCTCTAACAGTCTAAGTGAAGGAGGTGTGGCCTCAGTGTGAGTCATGTCAGTCTCAGTGAAGGAGGTGTGGCCTGTGTGTGTGTCCTGTCAATCTTAGTGAAGGAGGTGTATCCTGTGTGTGAGTCATGTCAGTCTTTGTGAAGGACGCGTAGCCTTTGTGCATGTCCTGTCAGTCTCAGTGAAGGAGGCGTGGCCTGTGTGTGTCCTGTCTGTCTTAGTGAAGGAGGTGTGGCCTCTGTGTGTATCTGTTTAACAGGAAGTTTTTGCTCACGATCAAAGCAGCTGTAAATGGTATCATATAGAATTTTATATATTATTAATAATGTATCGAGATACACATCCAATGATCTGTGAATGAGCACAACTGTAATGCTATAGGCTCAGTGGTTAAGACATTGGACTACAGATTGGAAGGTCCTGGGTTCAAACCCCAGCACCACTGTTGGGCCCCTGAGCAAGGCCCTTAACCCAATTGCTCAGATGTTTAAAAAAAAATAATAATAATAAAACTGTAAGTTGCTCTGGATAAGGTAGTCTGTCAAATGTAATGCAAATCCAGTATCACTCAGAAAATTTTGTATCCTAGGATTTATCAGGAAAGTGCATACAACTCCCTGAGCAGCTCAGAAAATGTCGCCCTAATCCAAGATTTCAATTAGAGATGTTTTGAATAACAGGCAGAATGTGGCCCGGAGGCACGAGTGCAAAGTGAGCCAATATATTTTTCATTAATTAAGACAGCACTAAATACCAGGCTTCTTTTAAAAAAGGGAAATTAAATTAAATTCCATGAACCAAATGTCCAACCAGACAGAGAAAAGTCCATTCAAATTAAATGAGAGACAGAAATGGGTTTGTGCTCCTGAGAGTTTAATAGTAAGAGTTAATTATACACGGCTTAATTTTGACTTGTGTGCTTTAAAAAAATTTTTTTTTTAATGGTGCCTACTGTATGTACCACAGGAGAGTTAGAGAAAAGGATGAAAATGACATAAGGACCAGATATTACATATATATCCTAGATATTCGTTTTCAAGGTTTTATGAGTCATGAATAAATGAATACATTGAGACATTAAGTAGGACATTGCAGGTAGATTCAGGTTTAGGAACGTATCAGTGCAGCATCAGGAGATGCAGCACTGAATATTCATTAGAATATTATAACTGTGCTTTATATTAACATATTAAACTTTGTAGTTTTTCTTAGGCTTATCAAAGATCTACACATGATCTAACGCGGTAAGAGCCCTAGCAAGTGATAAAGCCATTGTTCTTTTTCCACATACACCCAACAAGGGGAAAACAATTTACTGGCAGCATTATTTGAATCAGGATTTCATCAATCATATTCAAATTAGCTATAATGTTATAATCCTACAGTATAAAGCGACAAATCCAAATAAACAGCTTAAATGATTCCTCTAACGAGTTGTATAACACTTGTGGTCTGATCTTTCTTATGGTCCCGTCTCACTGTACAACTTGACAACTTATGTTGCTGTTGGGCTTTTTGTATGACGTCAAATGATTATTCTCTGTATATTTCTTTGAGTATTTTCCTATGATATTTAAGAAAGCATGCCGTTGCTTACATGCCATGACAGATGCAGTGCCGACATGTTAAGTACATAACAGCCTAAAAATATATTTTTTTGCAAGGAGGCTTTTCTTGGAGGAAAGGAGCTTAATGACAAGGGTGTGCAGAGGAGACGGAGTGAACAGAAGCACTGGAAGACTGAGCGCACAGCAGTAATCTGCCCCTATCTCTGCCTCTATCTCCGCCACTCCAAAAGACTGCAAGGGAAGTCAACTTTCGAGGGGAAGCAAAAGGCTGATGAACACTGGCAACATTACTGGGGCAAGTACAGGAGGTACAGAGGGTGAGGCTGTCACAAGGGCTTCAAAGGGTACGTCCTTATCTGGGTATGTATATTCTATCATCACACCTAGTGCCATGACTAAGACTGCAATCTACTGGTGGTGCTGCATTTCAAAGTGGACCCTGTCATGGACCTAGCCCATTCCCACACACTGGGAAGACATCTAACAGTCCAAAACATGGCAGAGAAGATTTATGATCTGTCCCACAGGCCATAGCTGGTGGCCGAAGTGAAACATTTTGCCAGGAATGCCCCAGTGTCAGAAGGCCTCCCCCAGGAAGTCTATGCAAGCCCAACTCATTCTACTTCTGATTATCAGCATCTCGTTCAGAAAAAATCAGATGGACCTGGCAGGCCCGTGCCAAAATCAGCAAGGAAACAGTCAGGATTAGTGATAATCTATCCAGAAGACATTCCACTCTGCAAAGCCACCTCCAAGAACATCAAAGAGCTCCTGTTAGGATTCCAAAAGACTTCTTACAGAACAAATTTGTAACTGCCTACCTAGATGATGTGATTTTTAAATGAAACCTCCGGGCAACTATGTACACCATTTGAGGGATGAACTGAATGTGTTCAAGATGGCTCAGCTTGGGCTCAAGCTGACTGAGGCACAGTACATGGGGTCTGTACTGGCCGGTGACTCTTTAAAATGCAGAAGACGAAAGCCAATTATGGGATATGCATGCTCCAGTATGAAAACCAATCATGTGGTTTTTTGGGGTTAGGTGTTATTACAGGTAGTTTTTGCCGAATTACGCCTCTGTAAGAGCCAGAGCAGGTGCAGTGGACAAAGGACATGGACGAAACATTCCATGTCCTGAAACAGGTTCAGACCAGTCTATCCTGATAAACCCCAACTTAAACCCCAACAATAGTATTCTGCCCTAACAGGTTAATCCCTCACTTTAAAGTCGGCTGTTGAGGAATTAATATACTCTTACAGACTGACAGTTCATGTTGGTCACAGTTTATGTGCCTTTGCATTAGATGGTGAGGACCTAGAATACCGATTCAGGCATAACCTGCTGTTTCTTCTACTGACAGGATTTCTCATTTCCAGCTTAAGCACTGAGCCTGGGTGCAGGATGGTCACAACAGCGTCATGCACATGTCCAAACAGCCTCTTGAGATGTCATATCCTGTGGGCTGCACCAACAAACAGGTTGGCGCTCAGGCGGTAGTGCTGTGACAATAGGTCTCTGCCCCTTGTATGGGAGAAGCAGTACCCTAAACTCCTACTGTCCTAAAGATATCAGAAAAATTAAACTTATGCCATAGATGTTACATGAACATCAGAAAACCAGAATTTAGCAGCATAGTGATAATACATTATGTAAACTAAAGTAAATAGACAGTATAGTGCTGTTTTATTTCATTATATTTACTTTATATCTAACATGAATTTACTCATAAGCTACTGGCTTTCTAAACAGTATTTACCTCCTGGTGTGACTCTTGACTATTCCCCCTTTCCTCGTTCAATCCATTTTGTCTCTCTCACCATGAATAGAAATACACTTTGGCCTCATTTAGTCTGATTAATCATACGCCGCTGACCACCTACCAGACGATTAAATTAATAAGAGAGAACTGAGCACCCCATGTCAGTCAAGCCAGCTTTTTATACCAGACTCCATCTTATTCTAATGAATCGTAACTCGAGTGAACCATCAGCAGAGCATAAAATTCACGGCAGGCTATGAAAACAAACAGCACAAATGAAATAAAGACATTACAGTGATTTCGCTCAGTGCCTCTCAATTGAGGAATAAAAGCAAAAACGCAGAAGCTCAAAACTTACACACAAGGCTTCTGTCTTCATTTTTTCTGAGCAATAAAAAATCCAAGGTTGTATTTCACTGAATGATTGATCTTTGTTGCATGCTGTCCTTGACCTGTTGGTTCAACCACTGGATTTCTAAATCACTGACACATAAGTTTATTACTGATAAATGTTTTTTGTTTTTTTTCTTATATTTGCCTTTAAATATAAATTTAAAGGTATTTTAAATTGAACAACAACATTTTAAATATACAGGTGCATCTAAATAAATTAGAATATCATCAAAAAGTTTATTTATTTCTGTAAATCAATTCAAAAAGTGAAACTTGAATATAGATTCATTACACACAGACTGATATATTTCAAGTGAACATGTACAGTACTTAGTCATGGCTCCCT
>JAQMYL010000004.1:1209923-1222604 GCA_030014365.1 Clarias pachynema | reverse complement strand
TTTGATTGTGTAAAGCTGCTTTGTGACAATGACAATTGTTAAAAGCGCTATACAAATAAAATTGAATTGAATTGAATAGAATTAAACGACAGAGCAATGGAAGGTGGCCTGGTCTGAGGCGTCACGTTTTCTTTTATATCATGTGGATGGCTAGGTGTGTGTCACTTAACTGGGAAGGAGATCTCTTTCGACATGATAATGCACCCTGACACACTGCACACACTGTTCAGGAACAATTTGAGGAACATGACAGAAAGTTTGAAGTGTTGCTTCAGCCTCCAAATTCTCCAGATCTCAATTCAATTGAACATCTGTGGGATATGCTGGAGAATCCACGGAGGCTCCACCTAACACACTTACAGGTCTTAAAGGATCTGGTACTTATGACTTGGTGCCAGATACCACACACGCATGAAGCACACGGGATACTTATACGATATTAGCAGGGAGGTTTATGATATGATGGTTGTCCAGATTACTTTAAACAATACTCAACAGTGGCAGCTTGGCAGTGCCAGGGCTCAAACCCCCATCCTTCTGATTAGTAACATAGTAAACCACAGCCTTAACCGTTTGAGCCACCACTGCCCCTTTAACACTAATACGCATGCTAGTCAGCTAAGCAAACTGATTTTACTGTATATAACTGTATATATATTTAACATTTAAAAGATTCTTGATTGTTTATTTTTTTACTGGCATTATTTATCCATATTTCTGTATGAAATAGTTTATCGTGGAGTTAGCCGTGTATTTTAGGTTCAAAATGTATACTCTGCCAGCTCTACATCTTGCTGCAGTGAAATGCACTTTTCCCCTGCCATACACACCTCAGAGGGGTGAAACTTTAACAGGGACATAATTTGGAGAAATGGGTGCTCAGGGTGAATTAATAGTCTAGGTCTTGATTTTTTTTCTTTGCTGCAGTTTGTATTGTGATACTTAAACTAGAGCAGATGGAGTTAGACGTAGCACTCTGATTGATCCAGGCACACTAAGAATATCAATCCCACAGAGGATCATCAGAGAAGCAGCTGTTTCTCCTCCAGGTACCAATCATGGAGAATGGCACGGAGTAGAAACATTAGACAAATCACACCAGCTACATTCGGTTAGAAATATGACAGTAAAATACATCATGACACAGCAGTCTCAGGACTGAGTTATGTCTATTAGAGGCTCTGATCATTAAGAGGATGACTCTTATCCCTGAAAAGTTTAAGAGCACAATCATGTCTGATTTCAGTCTGGCGTACAGTACCTACCTTGCTTTTAAGCCCTTGTAAGATATTTCAATATATTTCATCAACTTTATAGCATAATATTTAGGAAATATATTTTGGCTATAATCTCAAATTTCCCCCGACCCCAGTCCATAAACAATGAACAATACATTGAATTAAATCATTCCACCTCTCTGTAAAAGGTACACAAGAGAAACAAAGAAAGTGCAACTTTGATTTGTCTGAGAAAATGGATTGAATTATTTAGCTCTAGAATTGCAGTGCAATAAATGGGAACATCAAACAACACCTCAGAGAATCATTTAACTTTAAAGTCTGGAGAATGTATTATCTTTTTTAATCAACTTTGCTTTCCTTTGTACAGCATCCTCATGTCTCGGATGCTATTTAATTAAGATTATTACTTTAATGGTTATGGGTTTATATGGGGTGCATTAGGACCTTAGGAATATGGGGTTCTAAGTCCCCTATGAACATACTGTAGAATCCTTGAGCATGCAGGTTCTGGAACAGGAAGCCCAGGCATGTGCAGCCTTAGAAACATGCAGCTTCCAGAATGTAATGCCATAAGAATATACCATAGATACATTGGGAATAAATGTGGGTGCTGCATGAATGAGATTAAACAGCTTTTGAAATTTGGAAGAACCCTGAGAATTTAAAATGTCAGAAACATAAAGTATTTTCAATGTGGAGATCTAAGAAAATAGTGATATGGAATTATGAGTGACTATAGGACTATGAGGCCCCGGTAACACATACTGTAACCATGAGAATATAAAGTGTTGAGAATATAGGGCCATAAAAAACAGAGAATATTGGATTCTTGGAAATTAGACCCCTGAGAGTATAGTGCCCTGATGGTAATGGAACATGGAATATTGCACACATATAGATCTAGAAAAATGAAGCTTTGGGATTATGGTGCCTTATTTTGGTAATATGGAATTGTATGAGAACATTGGGGTCTGGGATTATGAATATATGAGAGTTTTAAAATATATGGCACTGGGAACTAAAGGCCTTGGAAGTTCAGAACCATGAGATTATAGGGAACATAGTCCATCTGGGAACCTTGGGGAAGAGACATCTCTGGAAATATTGAACTCTGGGAATTTGAAGGAATATAGGACATTGGGAATGAAGAACCCTAGAGACACAAGGCCCCGAGAATACAGAACCCTGGAGACATACAGTAAGGCTCTGGGAATGGAAGGCCCTGGGAAAAGTGTTCTGAAAATACAGAGACCTCGCAGTATGAGGCCTTGGAAATATGAAGTCATGTAAGAGACACACAGACCTGGGAGAATGGAACCCTGGTGAAACTGGAATGGAATTTTTGGACTAATCAATCAATCAATCAATCTATCTATCTATCTATCTATCTATCTACCTACCTACCTACCTACCAACCCTGGGACATGGGACCAAATAATAAACCCTTAAAAGACTGGACCCATGGAATCATGAAAATATAGGCCCCGGTAATTCATGTCAATGGGGAACACTGGGCTTGGAGGGAAAAAAACCCTGGAAACATTGAGCCCTTAGATATTGACCCTAACAGACAAAGGTCATTTGCAATATTTCTGGAAATACAGAGAACTGGGATATTGACAGCTGAGAAGACCTTCAGATAATGAGTCTGGAATTATTGAACCCTGCTGAGCTGCAAATGAGAGCTTTAAACATGATTTTCAAATGGCTGTACAGATTTTTTCCCCTGTTTTATATCAATTTATCCATTGCCAATTATTATATTATATTTCTATAATAAATACCTCTTTGTGTGAAAGGATAGCTGGAATGTAATATATATATATATATATGGAAAAATCATGGGCGATGTTGAATGTATTTTTAAAGTCCGATTCAATGCCACATGGCCTACTTAGTCCTTCTGTGTTGGTCCCATCTCATGTGTTGTGATTGCAGCCACTGAGCAGCTTCCGGCCTGTGCTGTTAATCCGAAACCAAGCTAATGTTACTAATCTGCAGCAAGCAATCCGTGTTGGCATTTCCAATAACCACAGCATCGGTCCAGTGTTTTAGCCCGTAACAGCTGCAGACTCCATTATTGAGTGTATTATCACTCTGCTGTCGAGCCCCATGATAGATTTAAATCTTCATTCAGTCACTGCTCTCAACGAGCCCATTAAGAAAGAATGACAGCACGAGGAATCAGGCACGGCTGTAATCACGCAATCAAAATGCATTATTTGGCTTCTCCAGGTGTGTACCGTACTCAATTGATTCCCATCGAGTTGTCTCTATGGAAATCTGTATTCACACGTTGATTATGTTGAGCAGTGATAGAGAGAGGAAGAGATGAAAAGAGAGAGAGAGAGAGAGAGAGAGAGAGAGAGAGAGAAATGAGGATGCGATGATATCACGAGATGAGATGTAATTATGGTCGTGGTGACAGAGCGCTTTTCAGCTGAAGAGCGTTCACTAAATCTCTATATCGGCTCTTTAGTTAATCTTACTTATTGATTAAACCTTTAAAGATTGTGGAAGAGTGTCCTAAAGGTTGTGGGCTCAAATCCCAGAAATGTCGAGTAACACTCAAGCACTCATGTCTGGTCTTAGACTAAATTCTGCCTCAGCAGTCACCCTGTGTTCTAACAACGACTTTATTTTTAATTTTCTACAAACGTGCACAACATGAAGCCATAGCAATAAGAGATGTTGGGATATATTGATATTTTCTCACTTCTCAGCAAACTAGGCCTGACATGGTAAAGTGACACATCCAGATGATTGTCTTGAATGATTTCTCAGACTAATCGGATGGCTCACAGGTGGTCCAACGTTCCACTTGAAAATCTATAAGTGTAGTTTTATCTTATCCTGACATATAGGGTCTCTCATTAAATGTGTATGGGGACATTAGAAAGAAAATGTAGGTAGATAGATAGGAAGATATTTGCTGTGTGTGTAACTATAGCTAGTATGGTTGGTTAGTTGGTTCAAAGGTGAACTATGATTTATTTTTACATTTTACTAGTTAGATGCTACAAATAGCCTGTATACATGTAGCCTATAAATAACCTGTATACAGTTCATGGTGGGCCTGGAGCCTATCCCAGGAGATTCATGGGTTAGCTCAGTGGTTAAGGCATTGGACTACTGATTGGAAAGTCCCAGGTTCAAACTGCCACATCACCAGTTTGCCACTTTTGGGCAATTAGCCCAACAATTGCTCCAATGTTAAAAATGAGATAAAATGTAGGTCGTTCTAGATAAGGGCATCTGCAAAATCCTCAAATGTAAATGTACTTGGGGCATGAGAAGGGGGACACCCTCAAAGGGGTGGCAATCCATTTCAGGGCACACACGCTCATTAACATACCACAAGCAATTTTTTGGGACATGTTAATTAGCCTAATCTGCATGTCTTTGGACTGTGGGAGGAAACTGGAATACCCAGAGGAAACCCACCAAGCCGAGGGAGAACATGCAAACTCCACATACACTGACCCCGAGCACCAAATCCAGATCCTGGAGGTGCAAGGCGACTGTGCTAACCACTACACCACCGTGCTGCAATAGTTACTACTGTCTTGACACGCCACACCCACAACACCACCAGCAGCAAAGGGAAGACCTACAAGCGACATGAATGAGTAGACCCCTGCTTGGTACAGTAAGTTCTGCGTTTTGAATGTTTACTTTAAACTGCCCTTAGGTGCGAATGTGCTCCTCGGATAGGATACAGATTCACCAATACACTGACCAGGAATAAAACTCGTACTGAAAATAAATGAATATTAATAAATATAAAGTATACTATGGTAAAAAAAAAAAAAGATGTCTGTGCATGGTAGAAAGAAAAAAATAATAATTAATGTGAGAATTTAAAAAAAATCTGGACTGCTTTTAGCTCATTAAAAGCTCAAACCCTGCACAGAGCGACAGCAATCTTCCACTCTTCCGCTCGCTAACAAGCACAGAGTTTCACACACACTCGTTTTGGTGGAGATTATTGTGTAGTAGGTGTGGAGCAAGTGTGAGAGGTTAATTAGGAGATTTATTATCCACAATTCCCCCGAGCAGAAACTGAATCTCAACACGAACTCTGCATACTCGTGAATGTATGCGACACATCATCAGCTTCCTGAGCAGCGAGTGCTCCGGTTCCCAGCCGTTCATTTTAGAGTGAGGGGCGGAGTTATAACTGAAGCACTGATCGGGTGGAATTAGCGTTCCTGACGTGCGTTTGTTATTAAATGTTGCTGGAGGATGATAGATTTATATGGCATAAATGATTTGTTTATAAATCACAATGATGGGCGTGTCTTATAGACTCTGTGTGCTATTAACACACGCACACACATAGCTCTAATGAATACAGATGCATGGTTTAAATAAATATAAATGTTATATTTTCCACACCTGCACCTATGTCAGAAGTTACCCAAAAAACACGGTATCACTGACACGCCTTAAAGACCTTGTGTATGTTGGAGACAGTGGACCGAGTGCTCCATCTTTATACTGAAGAAAACGTTTTCTCCACAGAACATAACGCAATCTTTATGAGCATGTCAAATAATACACTGACTGCACTTTATTTATTAATATTACAAGACTATTTATACTTCTCAATGTATATCAAGTAAAGAAATCTCATAGAAAACGTCTTGCTAGATCTATGGTTAGATCTGGTTAAATCTATGGCATCAAAATTAAACAATTTCATATTATACAACAGTTAGTTCTGATCTAATCTGACAGGGCGAGTGGTGATAATGGACAGTAACAGCACCGGAACGTTTAACTAAATGTATCACTCAGTGTCCCAGGCTTTGTACAGTGGTTAATTACACTAACTGTGTAATTATGCAGTACTGAGGAGAGAGCAGCTTCCTGCCAAAACCCACATTCACAACCAGTAACAGAAGCACTTTCAGCAAGAACACACATCTTAACACACACGACATAACGTTATGTCGTCTTAAACAGCACACTGTCTCTGCTGTAATCACTTCTAAGTCATTCTGAATCTCCTCTGAAGTTCTTTCATTTACAGCTATAAAGCTAACTAGCTCGTAACTCAAGGCTGAATACCAAATCCCTCTCTAACCCCTGATCAAGGGCACTACTTGGTGTGTGGAACAAGGCACTGTACACCCTGCATAGTGCACTAGCTTTCCATTTGACGTCATTTGGGATTTGTCCCCAGGACCCGGAACTTAACTGATATTCTAAAGTGGAATAAGTGGAAATATAAAGTAAATCTGGTAAGTTTCTCAGGACTGTCCACCACCTCCATGGTTTATTCTCCTCATCTTTTGGCTACAGAGTACCGCTAAGAATTTAAAACTACTTTCACCTCCTGTTAAATACACCAACTGTTTCTCGCTAACTGTCAGGCACCAGCTACGCCAGTCGCGGTTAGTTCATTCTGCCAGGCGAAGAAGGATATGTGTTGGCAGAGCAAGATAACTGGTTAAATAAATGTATTATTAACAGGTTATTATCATAATCTGTTAATAATAATTGGTGTTTGTGGAACTGTATAAAAGCGATACCGCACTTGAGCTCGTGCTGTTTTGCTGGATTTCAGCACGGCTGTGATATCTTCAGTAGTCAGGCTGTGCTCTCGTTCCTACAATTGTGCCGCTGTGCTGATATTAATTACGATAGCCAAACCTCAAGTGTGATATTGTGTAATTCATAAAATAAAACAGTGCAATTTAAAACGTCGCAAGTTTATGTTGTTGTTGTTGTTTTTTTTTCATGGCGGCGCTACACCTCAACTGATAACCGAACATAAACATCTATAAAATAAAGCCGTGCGCGTAAACAGCCCGGGTCAGGGTTTGCAGTGCTCTCCCAGGCATCTTAAAAGCACACAATCTTCATCATCATAAAACACGCAATACGGTGCATGATTCCCGCCTCACAGTCGATTCATACGGCATATAGAAACGTGACCTTTTTGAGAGAAAGCAAGATAAAAAAAGAAGAATATTGGTGAATGGTGACAGATGGCACATGAAAGGAGCGAAGAGAGAAGATAAAAAAAACAGGCTTTGAAAAAAAAAAAAAGTTCATCTACGAGCCATGTTACTAGGCAACTCTCATTGAAACCCTGGTGTAGTTCAGGCGGAGCCCAAGCGGTTCTCAGTGCAGGAACTCAAACACGGCTCAGCAAGGGGGCTAAAGTGGGCTGAAAATAGTCCACCTTTCAAGTGCAGCACTTGGTAGGGCGGCGTGTCCAGGAGATTTCTGCCACTTTCATTACTGGGATGAGTTTCAGGTTTTCTGCGGTTGGTATTCACATGTCTTCTTCCATCTATTGTATTTCTTTGACTGATATATTTACCTACTTACAGTGTGCCTTAAAAAGTGGGCGAGAATCCATAATAATAATCATAATAATAATAATAATAATGTAGTGAAATGAAGGATGTACACGTACAGTGTGTCCTCTCCATGCTTTAGAAGTCTTCCGCTGTGCGTGTTGCACTGTGGTGTTGAGTCTGATGTTGGTGTTTTATTTGCAGATAGGTTTCTCTCACTGCTCCTCTCACTCAGCCTGTGTGTGACTGCCATCTTCTGAAAGCAGCGTGAGCATCTTCCAACAGAATTCACACAGAGCTGATCAGAGAAACGACCCGGCCATTTCATTAGGAACAGAGAGGTGTTTTACTCCTCACGTCCTCCTGAGATCCACTGCTGCTGCCTCAGTGAGGAGAAACCACATGCAGGTGTGGAGAAACATCAGCTATGTGATGAGTCTGTGGACACAAACTGCAGCATGTCATTGTGTGTATATTAAACTGCAGTGCGTTGTTGCGTGTATATTAACCTGCAGTGTGTTTTCGTTGCGTGTATATTAAACTGCAGTGTGTTTTTGTTGTGTTTTCACGGTGTGCGCCTGTAAAGGTCGTGCCCCCAAATCTAATATCGCTCCTTGATCACTCCCAAGATCACTCGCAAGGCGGCCTCCCCTTCTGCAGGGGTGCGAAGGGGCAAGGTCATGGAAATAGGCACGGCTGGTGGGCTATCTCCGTTAATGAATCCAGGGTTTCTCCCCGTGCTACAAAACACAGCGGGGAGTGTAGCTCAGGCTACTGGACTTACTAAGCGGACTATGCAACGCACGCGCTAAAACACGGAAGAGCGCCATGCGAGCGGGGCAATTTAACAAGCCCCAGGGACTTCAAAGAGGCGAGTGGAATGCACCTTTGATTTCCGCAGCATTGTCAGCCGTGAGCTCCCGCAGCTCTCCAACTCTCGCACAGAGCAGGATTTCGTGACCCTGCCACCGAGGAGGAGAAGGCCGCAAGGAGGATCACGTCACGGCCACTGTTCTCAGCCGGGGAAAGACGTCACAGAGGACTCCCATCTGAGGCTGCGTCCACAGGAGAGCTGGGAGGGGCCGGTCTGGCCATCCCCGAATAGGAGAGTCAGTGCGAGTCAACCGCGCAGGAACTGCTGCCTACGCGGGCCCATGCTGCCATTCTGCCCGCTGCCAGGGTCAAACCTGTTACACTGGTGGAGAATGCTCCAGGGCACCTGGCATGGACTTTGGTTTGTGTACCGAACGAACCCCGGGGTCTTACTTGGCAGTGCCAGCAGCAACCGTGAACTTGGAGCTGAGGGAGGGTCAGTGTCACGGCGTGCACCTGTGATGGGCGTGCGCCCAAATCTAATATCTCTCCTCGCTCACTCCTCGCTCACTAGTTTGGCGGCCTCCCCTTCTGCAGGTTTGCGAAGGGGCAGGGCCGCAGAAATAGGCATGGCTGGTGAGCTATCTCCGTTAATGGATCGCGGGCTTCTCCCCGCGCTATAAAACACCGTGGAGAATGTAGTGGGCCATTGGACTTACTAAGCATAGTGTGCGACGTGCGTGCTGAAACGCGGAAGAGCGGCATGCGAGTGGGGCAATGGAACGAGCCCCAGGGACTTCAAAGAGGCGAGAGGAATACGCCTTTGATCTCCGCAGCATGGACAGCCGTGATTTCACTGCCGAAGCTCCCGCGGCTCTTTAACTCTCGAATAGAGCCAGCTTTCATGAACTGCTAGGAGGTACACATCATGGCCCCTGTTCCCAGCCGGGGAAAGCAGCCCAGCCGCCATACGTCACAGAGGACTCCCGTCTGAGGCCGTGCCCACAGGAGAGCTGGGAGGGGCTGGTCTGGCCATCCCCGAAGAGGAAAGTCAGCGCAAGCCAACCGCGCAGGAGTCGCTGCCCACGCGGGCCCATGCTACCACTATGCCCGCCACCGCTGCTCACCAGCCTATGCCCGCATGCTAGTGGGGCATTGCCCACCAGACCTGCATGTGCACATCGTTCCTTCCCTTTTTCCCTTCCTCCCTCCTTTAACCCTTTCCTACCCCATTTTGCGTTAATAAAATTACAGTCACTTAACCTCGCCTCGTGTTAGTGCTTTATCGTGCCACCCATGCAAAAAGGGCAGTGTGTCGTTGTTTGTATATTAAATTGCAATGTATCGTTGTGTGTATATTAAATTGCAGTGTGAGTTGGGATTTTTGTTATTTTTATTTTCTTTATTTTAATACAAGCTTAATGGATGACCCCTTAAATTTGAAAAAAGCTGATTTCAACTCAAATGTAAATGTAATGCAGCTGGAATGCCTAACCAGATGTGATGAGACGCGTGGTGCTAACAGCTGGCCTCGGGTCAGCTCTGTGAGCTTCTTGTGTATCATGTATTCCTGTGGCTCACTGACTCGCCTCAGATTAGCTGCTTTAATCTGCTGCTCTTAGCGCTTTAGCCTCCATGCGCATGACTGACCGTGCACACACACACCAAACTGTCACTGAGCCATGCAGATCTGACCACGCACACACACACACACACACACACACACCTTGAACAGCCACTGGACCATGTGGATATGAGCACACACATGCGTATGCACACAAACACACCTTGAACAGTCACTAAACCATGCAGATCTGACCACACACACACACACACACACACGTGCGCGCACACGAGAGTGATAAAACCCATTCCATTTTACCCCACACTGCTGCTGAGTCCTGTGCTCTGATTGGTCAGAAGGTGTTGATTAATTCTCTATAGTGGCAGTTCTGACAGTAGCGCAGCTGGATTTATATTATTCACTCACTGCGACATGTTATCGTTTCTAGAGGAACAGCTAATTTGTAGGGTGGAGAACGCCAGACGCGCCCTCGTCATTGAGTATCTTTCTGTATTTTTCCTGAGAGGAAACAACGTTCGACATGGCTTCCAAAGACGAACTACATAGAATCTTTTTCTATGGAAAGTTTCTAAGGTTCTCAAAAATTAATAAACATAAACTTTTTTTCCACGTGTTCTCCGACAAACTTTTCTACAAAATATAAACCAGTTACAGTGGAACCTTTGATTGCAAGTAAACCGGTTTGCAACCGTACATACAGTATATCTGTTGGGATTTATTTTTACTTTTTTCAAAGGTAAAGTGCAGGTTAATTTGTTTTATTTTTAAATTTTGTATTAATTATTTTTAGATATTTATTTTTTTGGGTTGTGGAACGAATAAATAGAGTTTTCATGATTTCTTATGGGGAAATTCGTTTTGATATAAGAGTGTTTTGATATACAAGCACGCTTCCAGCACAAATTATGCTCGCAATACAAGGTTCCATTGTATTATAGGGTTCTTCGTAGAAACTTTGATGTTCCTAGAAGAAACAAACCAACATGTTCTTTAGGATTCATGATAGACATTTTCATGAAATGTCAAAAGTTCTAGCTTCCTGAAGAGATTTGATGTTCTACATGCAAAACCCACTGATGTAGGGTTATACATAAAATGTTTCAGGAAGGTGTCTCTCCACAGCACAGTACAGTACCCCGAAGTATCTATGCATGGTTAGCTCCCCATGAGGACTATCTGTTGAACCGTCCTATGTTCTGCAAATAGGACTCCACACCGAACCCTAGAACATTCTCCTAGAGAAACCAAACAATATTTTAAACATTTTTCCCAACAAGGTTCTCACTCACTCATCTTCTTTCATTCATTCATTCATTTTCTATACCGCTTTATCCTGTATTCAGGGTTGCAGGGACCTGGAGCCTATCCCAGGAGGGTTAGGGCACAAACCGGGGTACACAACACCAATTAGCCTCACCTGCATGTTTTTGAACGGTGGGAGGCAAGCATGGGGAGAACATGCAAACTCCATGCGCACAGAGACGAGAATCATGCCTGGCCGGGAATCAAACCCGGACCCTGGAGGTGTAAGGCAACAGTACTAACCACTACACCACCGTGCCATTGTCCAACATGGGTCTTCTTTTATTAAATATAGTTCCACATAGATACTTTATAGTTCCTCCAGAAAAGCACATGAAAGAATCCTTTCTTTTCTAGATATATGCTAAAAATCCTTAAGCTTTCTAGTTTTCTTAAAATATTCTACATGCAACATTTTTTCTACAAACAGTTACTGTAGAACTAAAGTACTTGGTAAAGATTTCTAAAAATGGTTCTGCACAAGTTCCATTTTTAGTGCTATTTTTCTAAAAATGTTTACATTTTTCCAGAAAAAAATTACAGGTCAGATCTGAGGTTGGAGCCAGGCATTCTGAGGAACACCGAGTGTTGGAAAGTGTGTGTACTGTATGTTCCTGGCATGGAATCCATCAGCGATAATTCAGTTTTCTGCAGTGAGTGTTACTCTCGACATGACATGGAGCTCTGAAACACACGCCTGTCACACGTGGGATTAAATAGCACACCTGATACTGTGTGTATGTGTGTGTGTGTGTGTGTGTGTGTGTGTGTGTGTGAGATGGACTATTCCATCATTACCTGGTGATATTAAAGCCAATCAAAGTAATAAGGTGACCGAGTGCGTAGCTCCTCCCGCGAGTGCCGTCTCTCATTCACTCTTATTACTTCTGACATTTTAATCAAGTGTGTGTTCAGTGAAATTGTGCTTTTACGGCATGGCAGGCCACTGCGTTTTCGCCCCTCCGGCTGCGAGGGAAATAATAAAAAAAAATAAATAACACAGTGTCTCCAAGCCACAGCGCAATCACATTCGCCACTGCTTACTGGCAGGGGTCCTGCATGTTTTTTGGGGACAGATTGGGCTTTCTGCAGCTTTAACACAGCTGAGGAAGAAGTTGTTTTGCACTGCCTTTGGGAAAAGGAAAAAAAATGTCTTTTTTTTTTTGTTTCTAGAAACATTTAACTTAGCTTAAGCTTAAATACATGAGTAAATTTATATAAAGCTAGCTAGCTAATTACTACATAAATTACTATAAACTAATTACTTCATAAATTAATTTCAACTTTCAATTTAATTCCAGTGGTTCTCTATAGTTCTGCTTTATTTTCACTGCCACCATAACACAGTCTCTACACTAGAGCTGTAATCGGGCCTTAAAAGTTAGGCCCGACAGATTTCGGCCCGAGCCCGACAAGTACATTTTGATTG
>JAQMYL010000004.1:1104713-1115976 GCA_030014365.1 Clarias pachynema | reverse complement strand
TGCATACACACCTTTTGCAGGGTGTGTGTATATAAGAGAGAAAGAGAGAGAGTCTGTTCATATATATATATATATATGTGTGTGTGTGTGTGTTTGTCTATACCTTGCTTCTGTGTGATGAATTCAGTGTGTTAACATCATCAGCTCCAACATCAAGAGAGTCACTCAGACCACTGCTGACTGAACTACTGTCGTCGTAACTACACACACACACACACACACACACACACACACACACACACACACACACACACACACACACACACAAAGAAAATATAAAGGAGAAAGATGACAAGATGTATTAAAAATAAGGCACATCTAGGGGTAACTCTGACTTGTTCCATACTGCTGTCAGCCAATCAGAGGACACCAGACTCACTATGCTGTTTCCACATAATGTTTTAGAATTATTCATGATATTTTGACTAAAGTTTACTAAATAGTATGAACATTCCCTTGTAAAATTGTTGTTTTCACTATTTCTGTTGCTTGACTTCCTGCCCCACCCGGTAATTTTGTTCTGAAATGCATTATGGGTAATCTGCAGCAGCTAAACAGCATCAGTGGTGCGCTAACCTGTAGCAGTGATTTGTAGAATTTCTGCAAAGTGAATCACCTGAATCAGTTCACAAGCTCGATTCGAACCATGCAAATCAAATGTTCTTAATTTTATCCACAATAAACACAGTATCTGGATCACATGCTTCATTATTTCCGCAGCATTAGTTGTGTTTTACTCGCTGTGAGCTCCGAACAGTGAATCAAAATTTGCTGAATCAAATATCAAAAAGTCACTGAATCATTTCAGCCATCATGTGCGCCATCTGTTCGTCTGCTATAAGATGCTGAACATGCGTCCCTTTTCCCACAATGCAGCATTTCCTAATATATGCACATCAGATATTGCGTAGGGTTCTACATTTAGCTGTCTATTTATTGTTCGACCAAAATAATCCCCCTAAAGAAATTTCTAATGCTAATTCTACCTCACTTATCATCTGATACAGCGCTAACTAGCCATGTTTGTGCTGTAACTCTGAGACCTGTAGCCGTGTTGCATTCTGGGACAAGTCCAGCTTGTATGCTGCACCAAAATAAACTCCGACATGTTGGAAAAACACATTTTTTTCTTTAAGAGAAGCGAACACTGTGCACTGAGCCATGCCGTAACATCCTCATACAAAATTCAACACCGGAAAGCAGCCCAGGGAACAACCTGCAAACCTCAGAATGGCTTATGAACATGAAGCATATTTAGGTCCATTTACAAGCTATACATCATTTGTTGCCCTACACAATGTATTGGCACCCCATACATGAATGGAAATGGACCACTGTACATAAGACACACCACGGAGCTTTGAGAATCTTTTTTTCTCCAGACACAAACATAAACCTTCCTCTCACTCAGAGGTGAAAGCATGAATAAATAATCAGCATCTTATGTCATTCAAATGCGTCTTTGAATCTGCTTCGGAGGAAGAAATAAACTAATAAGTGCTGACACCAACATAAAAATAAATGAGCCTTAAGTGAGAGCACAATTTTGCAACCTATTCATCCACAATTTGTTCCACCAGTCCCTGATTTCCTCCTAATTGTACCCCTGGACAGCACATCGCTCATGTACGTGTGAGGCAGTAATGAGTTATTTACCAGACAGTATACAGTAAGCAGCATTTCCTCTGGTGCAATAATTACTTGTTTGTGTTTAGCTGCCAGATGTCTGCTATTTTCTGTTTGTCTCCGGGTTAATGCTCCTGATACTGTACGTGTAATAAAAGATGTAATCACAATGTCGTGATGTCTCGTCTTTTGTCTTGAAAGTGGTCAGAAGTGAAGCACAGTATTTCTTTTACAGGCCAATGATAGAGGTGGGCAAAGTACACAAATCTTGTGGTTGAGTAACGGTAGAGATTCCCTAGGGCAAATATTATTTGAGTAAAAGTAGAAATTCTCCATTTACACTTGTACTTGAGTAAAAGTACAGAAGTGTCTTGAAGGCAAGGCAAGGCATGCAATTATGCATAATAGTCAACAGTCTGACATTCCCGATTCAAATACCACACACTACTGTGGTTAAGTAACGCAACACCATGCAGAAATTTAGTGAAGTAAAAGCACAGATATTCGCTGTACTTTTGAACAGAGTAAAAGTAACAAGTATGCTCTAATAAAACAACAAGTAAAGTACAGATAGGTGAAATATGTCCTTAAACACATACTCAATTATCTCCCACCTCTGCTCATGATGAGATATTATGATATGAGTGTACTGTAGGATGTATAACGATGAACACTGCCTTCTATTATTTCAATCATGAGCTAGATGAAGAATAATCTGAGCAAACATTTAGTTACTGTGCAGCCATATAGAGATGAAACCATGACAATGATGTGTTGTAGTTGCATAGAAAGAAATTATGTATACACTACAAATGTAAAAAAAAAAAAAAAAAAAAAACACAGAACAAGATAACTACTGAAAAAGTATACATATTTACATTGTAGCGAAAAGTTAACCGTATAGTTGTAATTGAAAAATAACCATATAACCACTATGTAAACCATGGTAACAACTGCCTAGTTGTAGATACAACTTTAAATATAAATAGGCGAATGCTTGGTTTGTAACATTGGAAATTTCGATTGAAAACTAAACATCCTTTGCTGCATTTTCATTGAACAAACACGATTAACGCTAGCTAGTTAACTCTTTCTGCTAGCTCTACATTGTGCTTCCATTAGTTACTAGAACATTAGAAACATTAGAAAATTAATTTGCAATCATTGTTTTTGTATGTGATAAACTGCTAAGCTAGTTGTCATGATATTAAAATGGAATAGCATTATTTTTAAATGAGACACTAAATGTTAAACCATAAAAAGATTTTATTGTCCAGTAATAACTATAGTTTTCTGTTTAATCTCAACTCAGCTTCTCTTAAAAAAAATAAAAAATAAAAAGCTATCTTTTAGCTTTAGGTACGTAAGAACGTGATAACATTTGTTTTGTTGTTGTTAATCCTGACTTGGAGTCTGACTCACCTTTCTGCTGTGTGAATATCTGTGAGCGTTTAATCGGCCTGGCTGAATCGTTTCGTCTGTTTGGTCTTTCTGTCGCTCACAGCAAGAAGGAGAGAAGGAAAGAAAGGAGGAGGAGGAGGAGGAGGGGGAGGAAGAATCAGCTCAGCAGCTGAGAAAGCAATGACGCAGTATGACTCCACCATCCTCTCCTCCTCCTCCTCTTCTTTCTTCCATCTCTTCCTCACCACCACCCCAACACCATCATCATCCCGTCTGTCTGATCTGCACCCTACCATTTACACACCCTCACGAGCAATCTCTCTTAAACCAGTCCAGCTACATGGGCCCGCACCCACTCACAGGTGACATCTCATTTACATTAGGATAAGAATTTTAAATGATTTTTAAAAACATAGACCGTCTTGAATTTAGTATTTATATATAAGCAACAGAGTGTTGTCAAGAGATTGCAAGTGCTGTTAGTAATGCCACACCCATCCATGAGCTGGAGCCAAGAGCCAAGAGGGGAAAATTTGGCAGTGTTCTCTAAGGTGGGAGGAGCTACCACTGTGGCCAACTGTGAATGTCGGTGAGCTCATGTATGAGGAAGAGGGCAGATAGCATGTCATATGGTAGAATAGACAGCAGGTGAATAGGAGCCAAAACTAACTAAACCTCAGGAGAAAATTTGACACAGGTGGCATCACATCATCTGTCCACCATGGTACCGTCCACTTCTCGATGACAAAAGGTACATACTTACTTAACTTAGTAATTGTTTTTAAGTCATTCTGAAATGCCTCTAAATGCTACCCAACATCTAACACAAGGCTGAATCGCAAAAATCTCATGATCAAGGGCACTACATGGTGTGCTATTAATTAGAACGCTTAAGCACAGCGTATTCCATAGCATCGTATTATTTGCACTGAAGGAGCTAATGCTAACACTAATGCTAGGAAACGCCCCCAAATCCAAGAGAAATCACATATTTGTACACCGTCACCATAAATAAAACTTATATGCAAATTAATATCTTTATTACCTTCTGCATCCATTTTCACATTCTTGTTTCTCTTTTGGATAAGTTACAAAGTCCACCACAACATAGGGCATATGAAAAGATATCTTTTGCCTACAAAATACACCTTGAATATAATTACCAATGGAAATAGACAGTAGCCCAATGGGAACCACTGCTCCTGCTGTACGCTGTTGTGATTGACATCATGGTAGTCATGTGATTGTAAAAGGTTTTATTTTTTATTTTATTCTCAAATTGTTATGAATACCTACTTAAAATGTATTGCTAAGATGTTTATTTTTAGCATAATATTTTTTTATTTCATAAAAAGTTTAATGGTTTTAATTAATTCAAATTAATTTTGCTGTTGATTCCTGACTTTTAATACTAAAATAAATATATAAAAAAAACCTTAATTTGTTCTTGTGTCAATATGGCTAACTATAGGATGCTTTATTCTCAAATACGATTACACTTATGGTACTTTTTTATTAAGTATAAGACATTTTAACATAGAACAAAATTCTGACTATGGTTTTATAAACTGGAGCATTTGAGTTACAGGCATTATAATTTATAATGTCCTTCATGACTATTATGCTTCTTGATTTGATTGTGTTGTGGTGGAGTCATAGCTGTATACGAGTTAATAATACGAGTTCTTTCCTCTGTAATTTAATTCTGCATGATAACAAGTATAATGTTATTATAATTTCTAGTCAGATGATCACATGTCTGTAATGTCGTGGCTTCCAGTTTTGAAAGTTGAAAACTAAAAGTTCTTCAGTCGTGCAATAAGATCAGAAGAAATAAAGAAATGGACTTTTTCCTAGTCGTGTACACACCCTGTCTGAAAATATCCAGTGTGTGGGATGTGTGAGCTTCTCGCTACTGAGGACCGGGTGCCATTGGTTTTTTATGATACACTGCTTTCTTCACGATTAACAAACCTCACTGCACTCACAATGCTCAGCGCGAAAAATTCTGCTTGATTAGTTTCACACTGAAGATTTTTTTTTTTAATAATGTACGGAGTTCACACATGCATACAAAAATCAAAGTTTTACTGTCCTTGTTTAATCATTTCTCCCTTTCTGAACTTCTCTCCAAAAGCGAGGGATGTTATTTATTCATTTCTTTCGCGTGTCTGTAACTCCCAGCACCCCTGAGCTAGCTCATCACTTATAAATGAAATTATTTATTTATGGATGGTGTATTTATAGAGCTTTTATGCCCTTTACCTTCCCAACGACTCACACAGAGAGCTCCCTCTAGTGGGACATTCGGTCTATCTGACCAATCAGGAGGCAGAATTTCATGGCATCATCCTAATTCGATAATGTTTGTTTTCGTAAAAAAAACAAAAAAACAACATCTTTCACCAAAGAACCGAAAATGAATCTTTTGAGACAAACTGTGTTTTCAGTTTTATTATTCTCTTTGATTTTACAAATATTTAACTTTGTTATTGTTCTACTTTATTATTATAGGATTTTAGCTAGTTGTTTTTCATATACATTTTTTGCTTATCTTTTTATATAAGCACTTTGAGATGTCTCTATACTGTATGAATAGAAATAAACTATATTATTATTATTATTATTATTATTATTATGATTATTATGATCGCTTATCTTGGTGTTACTGCTAAAAGCACTACTAACAATCTTTTTCCATCTAACAAACTGTGTTTAAAGAAAGCTCTTATTTTAATTTTTATTTATTACAACCGTGCTTTATTTCAGACCAATCTTCCCATCTGATTCACCAAAGATAACAGAAGATGCGAAAGATCTGTTTTTCATACACAAATCCATCGTTAATCCGACGTCCAGCTGTCCCAAGCACACGGCTGATCTGGCAGATTGTCCTTCATCTGTTTCATTCATCTTGCAAATTTCACCAGTATTTATTACTCCATGAACAAATTTACCCCAGACCCAGTCCAGTCATGTGGCAGTAACCAGTTACACAACTGTATCAGACGTCACTCGATGCAGGTCGAGAGATCATCCAGCACAGCATGAAGGATTTCATTTACCTGCTTCTACGTTATGTAACGGTTGCTATGGTTACGTCTCGTTAACACTGTCGTATCACTCCACTGTAGTTAAACTTAATTAAACCATTCTCACACACTGAAACACTAACATAATTCATTTCAGTGAAATTATAGTTATCTAAAGCTATTATATAAAACTGTTTGATTGCTGTATCACAGACATGACCCAAACCTGTTCATGTCATTGCAGACTGTTGCCATGGTTACAGTAAAAGACATATGATTCATAACTGTGATTTGTTAAATAAACTTTTTGTTAAAAAAATTTCCGTCCAAATATTTCCTTTAAAAAAATAAATAAATTGTTTTAACAGTTAAAACAGACAATTTTATTTTGCTCAATATTCATAGTACGGTATGATGTTACACAATCCCCGGCACATTTTCCATGAAAAAGAATGTTTATGGAAAATACTATTCAAATAAAATAAAATAAAAATAGGAGAAAAAATTAAGTTCTTAAAAATAAAGTTTTAAATAAATTGGAACTAACAAAAACACCCCAAAACCAAGAGCTAAACAAAATGTTAAACAAAGTTTTTTAAATGTTAAAGCTATAATGCATTTTGTGTGTGTGTGTGTGTGTGTGTGTGTGTGTGTGTGTGTGTGTGTATATGTTTACCTGTCAGCCTCTCCCTCTTTAACCCGTTGAACGAGCTCTCGTGTAGATGGAAGGTCAGGAACACGACCCACGTTTCGAGAATACACACCTCCATCTGTTACGTAGCTACACACACATTAAATGGACTTATAGCGCATAACATACAAAAGTAAGTTTTCTAGCTCAATTTTGTGTGTGTGTGTGTGTGTGTGTGTGTGTGTGTGTGTGTGTGTGTGTGTGTAGTTTAATCTTACCCGCTGCCGATGTCATCTGTCCGTACGTTTTTGGCTAGTATGTCCCCGTCACTCATATATCCACCCACTTCCTCCTCAAGCCCCGCCTCCTTTTCACCAAGCTCCACATTTTTTCCCACTGTAGTCGCAGCCCTTCTCAGTGGTGCTGTGTAGACCAGGCGTGAGGGATCACCATAGCGACCGGTAGATGTAGAGACGGACCTTGAAGGAGCATAACTGCCAGTATGGGATGGGGCATCACCTGCCTGAAGTCGAGGGCTCTGAGATTGTGACTGGCCAAGACGCCAGGACATGGCGGCAGGCCGAGTAGAAAGAGTAGACAATCCACGCCCACTGACTTCTGTCGTTACCGTAGAGTCAAAAGTTGTCTCTAAAGTGCTGCAAGCGAGACAGGAAGAGGCAGGAGGTTAGGGGTGACTTTGGGTGGATGATAATTGGAGAGGTGAATTCCAGGAAACCTTAAAACAGTACAACATAGTCACCCAGGAATCCCAGGCCTCCCGGGTCATCCCAGTGTCTGCCTGGTAACAGGATTGCAATTTTCAGCATTCTACCACTTCCACATACCACAACTTGATGCCCTCTTATGAGAATTCCAGTCCCACTGCCCACTCCTCATACCTACTGTATGGCCTGCAATGTCCATACTCTACCTTCCACACTGTCCCATTACTTTTTAAAGCTTTTTAAATGTTTGCACACTTGCACTGTCCTCTATTTGATATTATTCCCATCTAAGTGGCCCACAACTGCCACCTTTTCTATTGCAAATTTTTCCAAGAGTCTTCTAATTAACACTTGATCTCATAGTCCATTGTTCACACTTTCCATTACTTACATAGTACCTCAGTCCCACAGTCTCCAACACACATACACACAGTATGCCCTCACTACAATCTGGTCCAAAATTGGTCAAGAGTCTACCACTCAATGGTTTTCCAGTCCTACCGTCTGTCATGCTGAAGGTTTCTCCTGTAGTTGACGATCTGTCGCTTCTATGCACCAGCACAACAGTGCATCACTCCCACAATTCTATCCTAACCACTACCTGTATTGTTTCAGTCTTTTTCATTATAGGAACATTACTGATTTGAATAGAGAACTCTATTCAAGAAACTAGATATCTGGCTAACATTGGTGATAAGGTTCTCATCTGCCACATGTCAGGGTTTAATTCCAAACAAATGCCAAAACCCAGTCACTGGATGCAGGGCATTGGATAGAATGAAAAGGTTCCATCAGTTAGGGCATCTGGTGTGAAATCTGTGCCAAGTTGTATGCAGACTGGGTGGTCCTCTATAGCAATCCTTTGAAGGCAGCAGCCAAAAGACCACTGACAATAACAACTATATATATATAACAATTTAAAACTAGCGCCACAAATATTCCTTTATTTTCTTTTATTGTTTTCTTTGCTTTAAGTCCCAGTGGTTACAGACTAACCAGGTCAATGCAGATTCCTCTAGCCCCAGCCTCAGATTCCAGCTCTTCCTGGCAGATCCCCAGACATTCTCGACAACAGCTGTGCCAACTGCAAATTATGATCTGTCAGACGGGTCCTGGGTCCCTCCTGCAGTCTCCGTCCAGTCGGAACGTTACATCCTTGTAAGGTGCCTGAACCACCTCAACTGGGTCCTCTATATTCAGACAAGCAGCGGCTCTACTTACAGATTATTGAACTCCTCTTCCAGTCACATAAATTAAGCCCAGCAGGAGAGTCATTTCCACTCCTTAAAACAAATCCACCTTAGTCCAAAAACTAAGCTCCTGGTTTACCACCACAGACTGGTATAATGACAGAACCACAAGTTAATCATTCGCCAGACATCTCTAGTTCCTTATATACAGGAGAAAATAGTGTTTGTGACTTTGAGAGGGTGGGGTCAAGATGGCACCTGCAGCCTGTAATCATTAATCAATAATCATCAATAATCATTAATCCATTCTGAGGTTACATGAAGGCCATACATGTGTAATAACTAGTCACCTTTTATTTAGTTTGGACAGTTTGAGAATCTGCATCATGTCGTTTGCTGTTACTGTACAGTACACTGTTGCCATGGTTACAGTCTAAGCATATCAGCATCCTCAGCATCAGCATGCACACTACTACACATTATCATGTGAGAACTATAACTACAGTGTAGATATGTGTGACAAGTGTGAATAGTGTACGGCATATTGGATTGAGGGTTCATTTCATATAGGGTGAAAATGATGTCTATTGCTCATAAACTATACCTAGCTCTTCAGGAATTGAAAAGTATTACCACTAGCCAAAGATAAGCAATGTGCTACATACATAAATCATAACTTTAAACACAGGGAAGTTTTTTTACACACTTATATCAGACAGAAATGTTAATATTTTCTACAGTTCTGTTCCGTTTTTACCGTCACTGAGCTATTCTGCTGTCTATATGAAAAACTAACTTGAATGTTCTAGTTATCTTAATCATTATAATTATTCTTTTAGTCATATTTAGTATATTCATAGTAACAGATCAACAATTCTGAGGTAAATGTCGATATCCCTGATGGTTTTGTCTTGTTAGCACCACCGCTGTGTATTTTAATTGTCTATATACAATACAGTGGCTATCTCACAACTTGCTAAGTGATCATTTTAGTCACATTGAGCCACTTTTTGAAATTATATAAACATTTCTGAGGTAAATGTTGTTATTCCTGACATTATTACATTTATTCCTAGTAATGTATCAACACTTCTGAGGTAAATGTTAATATTCCTGATGGTTTTGTCATGCTAGCATCGCTCCTGTGTATTAAAATGATCTAAACAAAAGCCAGCGGCTAAATAGTAGCTTGCTAAATCATATTTTTAGTCATATTGCACCATTTTTAATATTTTATTAACATTTCTGAGGTAAATGTTGTTATTCCTGACATTATTACATTTATTCCTAGTAATGTATCAACATTTCTGAGGTAAATGCTAATATTCCTGATGGTTTTGTCATGCTAGCATCGCTCCTGTGTATTAAAATGATCTAAACAAAAGCCAGAGGCTAAATAATAGCTTGGTAATTCATATTTTTAGTCGTATTGCACTATTTTTAATATTTTATTAACATTTCTGAGGTAAACATTGACACTCCTGACAGGATACCATTAAGTTCATTTCCATTAGCAAATGTATTGTAATTTCTCTTTGTATACAGTGTGTATGTGTGTATGTGTGTGTGTCTGTGTGAGTGTGTGTGTGTGAGTGTGTGTGAGAGAGAGAGAGATCCTGATGTCCTACCAGTGTTAATGTAAATGAATGGTGTTGTCCAGGTTCCCTCACCTGTGTGTGATCTGCGTCCCCCGTAAACTGGACATGGTCTCTTCCAGGTTCTGTCTCAGATCAGCAATGTTCTTCACCGTGCGCATACGTCTCGCCTCGGGGTCCTCACCTGACACACCACACAGAGACACAAGGACATGATGATAGATAGATACAGTAGATAGATAGATAGATAGATAGATAGATAGATAGATAGATAGATAGATAGATAGATAGATTAAGACTATAAAGTTATGAATTACGACAACGAAAATAAGAGTAAAACTAAGTATGGTAAAATAAGTCAATAAAAGAAAGTAAAGAAAGGGTGGAAGACGGATATGTAAGTGGAGAAAGATGGATGAAATCAGTGTAAAAGAAAAAAATAAGGAAGGAAGGAACATAGCTAGGAAAAAAACAAATGAAAAATGAAGAAACAAAAGCTAAAAAAGGAGAGGCAGGGCATGGTGAAAGCATCGAAGGAGAGAAGGAAGGAAATAATGAGAGAAAAAGAAAGGAAGGAAGAAATAAAGGAAAAGGTAATGATGGAAGGAAGGAAGGAATAAGTGAAAAAGGAAGGTAGGAAGCAAAGAAGGATATAAAGTGGAACAGAAGGAAGGAAAAGATAAAGAAGAACCAAAGGGTAAGAAAGAATGAGAAGAAAGAAAAAAAAAACAGAAATGAAAAGAGAAAAGACTTCAACAAATCTGGCAAAATTTGTGTGTGTGTGTGTGTGTGTGTTTGAGTGTTCCATGTTCTGTTCCCTGTGTGTGACCTAAACATTTTTATCCCCCCCCCCCTCCCCCACACACACACACACAAACACACACACACAAACACATACACACACACACACACACATTCTACAGAAGTCCTCCAGGGTTATACTGTAGATACATATCGTCACTTCGGATTGGCATTTCTATGTTGCTCTCTCTCTCTCTCTCTCTCTCTCTCTCTCTCTCTCCGACACACACACACACACACACACACACACACAATCTAAATA
>JAQMYL010000004.1:1049147-1060791 GCA_030014365.1 Clarias pachynema | reverse complement strand
CTGACCAATCACAACCATCCCAAAACCAACCCATTGACCAATCACAACCATCCCAAAACCAACCCACTGACCAATCAGAACCATCCCAAAACCAGCCCACTGACCAATCAGAACCATCCCAAAACCAGCCGATTGACCAATCAGAACCATCCCAAAACCAACCCACTGACCAATCAGAACCATCCCAAAACCAACCCACTGACCAATCAGAACCATCCCAAAACCAGCCCACTGACCAATCAGAACCGTCCCAAAACCAGCCGATTGACCAATCAGAACCATCCCAAAACCAACCCACTGACCAATCACAACCATCCCAAAACCAACCCATTGACCAATCACAACCATCCCAAAACCAACCCACTGACCAATCAGAACCATCCCAAAACCAGCCCACTGACCAATCAGAACCATCCCAAAACCAGCCGATTGACCAATCAGAACCATCCCAAAACCAACCCACTGACCAATCAGAACCATCCCAAAACCAACCCACTGACCAATCAGAACCATCCCAAAACCAACCCACTGACCAATCACAACCATCCCAATACCAACCCACTGACCAATCAGAACCATCCCAATACCAACCCACTGACCAATCAGAACCATCCCAAAACCAACCCACTGACCAATCACAACCATCCCAAAACCAACCCACTGACCAATCAGAACCATCCCAATACCAACCCATTGACCATCAGAACCATCCCAATTACCATTACCATTCTCAGGCGAATTTTGGGGCAATATTTTCAAAACCTTTTTCCTGGTGGTTCTGATTGGTTCACTGGCTGGATTTAACAAGCGTTATACCAGTTTAGACCTGACGGTGATTGACTAAAGAGGCGAGGTTTCCTTTGGTTGTTTCTGGTGAACTATCGGGCCAGTATATGGGCTGGTTCTGGCAACCCTCAGCATGAAGAAGAGACAGGGAGTGTGTGAGTGTCTGGAAAAGCTGATGAGAGAATCAGGTGTTGAGTCTGTCTGGTGACATAATCAGCTATTAAATCTCTCTCTCTCTCTCTCTCTCTCTCTCTCTGTCCTCCTGATAGGGACAGAAGCATGAGCAGCCACAGCAATCGATTTTCCAGACCACTCCTCCTCTTTTCTCTTTCTATCTTTCTCCTTTCAGTTTCAGACAATCGGATGCACACTTGCAACTAACTGGCTTAGAGATACAGTGAATAGAACTACCTGGATGTGTTACAGAGAAAACGTATGAAACTAGGATTAGAAACCAGTGAGACCGGACGCTAAAGACATATAAATATAAAAACACGGAAATAACAGAAATACAATGTTAGTCCTTTTGTTCATCGTGTATTTTCATGTTTTTTGTTGCTTTCTACTGCACTCTCATGCTTTTTCCCCTCGTGTGTATTTCAAAACTTATAAACTCGTCTGTCGGAGAGGAACTGTGGCCATGAAAATGACATGAAAAAGAAACCAAGAGAAGGCGAGCGAGAGAGAGAGAGAGAGAGAGAGAGAGAGAGAGAGAGAGAGAGAGCATAACTACAGCTATAAATGTCTCCTCCTAGTCATTTATACTTAAGAGAAAAATAAATCGAAGAAATCTGCAGTGAATCCAGGAAAACTAGGAATATAAACTACAGGCTTCAGGCTATAGAAAAACTGAAAAACTATGACTACAACTTAAGAGAAGAAAACTAAAGTGATTAGGAGAACACTAGGGGAACACTAGGAGAACACTAGGAGAACACTAGGGGAACAATAGGAGAACATTGGGGAACACTAGGAGAACACTAGGGGAACACTAGGGGAACACTGGGAGAACACTAGGGGAACACTGGGAGAACACTAGGGGAACACTGGGAGAACACTGGGAGAACACTGGGAGAACACTAGGGGAACACTAGGGGAACACTGGGGGAACACCAGGAGAACACTAGGGGAACACTAGGGGAACACTAGGGGCGCTTTCACACTAGGCACCATTGATTTGTACTACATCCAGGAACAGCCCCCCACACACACACATACACCCCACAACCCCCCCACTAAGAGTGTTTCAGGCTATTATTTTTATTCTCTGTACTCGGGTACACTTGAGATTTTTTTTTCACCCAACCCTAAAAACAAACAAACAGATAAAGCACCTCAACTCAAATGTGACACAGACAGTTGGGTAAAAAAATGAGATTCGCGGCGCTTTAGGCTGGTGATGTGAACTGAAGCCAAGGGGAACTGAAGGCCAGTGGACTGATGTAGGTGGCCTGCCAGTGAAGTGTAACTACACAATAAGGGAGCTACGAGGATGTAGAAGAAATAAGACTGACTACCACTAGAAACGAAGGGCGTTTTCACATAAGGGCCTCCTGAGAAAACTTGACCCCACAGTCTGGTCAGGACTCCTGAGTCTGCTGGAAGAGGTGGTCTTGAGAACGATACAGCGTCGGGTTCCTGAGCGCAGAACGATGGTGTTCAAACTGAACAAAATGAACCAGACTTTGGGGTCCAGTTTTCTCGGATGCCGATCGAACCTGAGAATAGAAGTGAACACAAGGACACCAGATTCATTCGTCTCACCAGAAATAAAGCTGACTTTACTCAACGCTGAACATGTGTGTGTGTGTGTGTGTGTGTGTGTTTTCACTGTAACCAGTAAAAACACAGCTCTTTGTAATCGATACACACAGCTGAGTGTGTATAAAGTGTCACACATTTTTGTGGTGTGTGTGTGTGTGAAAAAGAGTCTTCACACACACGCATTTGAACTCTCCAGGAGTGAATGGTGTGATGCAATCTCTCTCTCTCTCTCACACACACACACACAGATTCCCCACGGTGTTGGAAAACTGATACACACCACTTCAGGTCTTTAAGCTTCACCAGGGACGCACCACAGCACCTGGGCTATTGTCCCTCTGTCTCTCAGACACACACCCACACACAACCCAGCCAACCACCCACACACACGCACACACACACACACACACACATTTACACTACATTTGGCAGACACCCTTATCCAGAGCGACTTACATTTTTTATCTCATTACACATCTGAGCAGTTGAGGGTTAAGGGCCTTGCTCAAGGGCCCAACAGTGGCAACTTGGTGGTTGTGGGGTTTGAACCTGGGATCTTCTGAACCGTAGTCCAATGCCTTAACCTCTAAGCTACCATGTGCTTAAGATCAAGATCAGAATTGAGCATTACTTAGACACGCCCCTTTAAAATACAAACTCCGCCCCCCAAATGTGAGACTCAGCGCTAGAACCAAGCTAGAACTAGAACCTTAGAACGACAGGAAACAGAAAAAAAAGGGAACCAACAGTCCGAGAGCCAGCACTCGAATTCCACATGCTGTGTTCCTGTTTATCCTGTTAAACCCCCTGTTAATACACACACACACGCACACACACACACAGAGTTCTTCCTCCCACACACACCCCTACTGGGAGCAGGGGATGATGGGAAACAGAGTAGACAGAAAGTGTGAGAAAGAAAAACACACACACACACACACACACACACACACTATGTGTATCTCAAAGCTGATAAATCATCTGTATTGATCTCTCTCTCTCTCTCTCACACACACACACACACACACACACACACACACACACACACACACTGACAGTTATACTGATTACTTTGCAGGTGGATTTAGTGACCATGCTTTCCCCTGGAGCACACTTCACAGATGAGGGTACACACACACACACACACACACACACACACACACACACTACATGACCACAGACTAAACGATAGGTTAAAACACAATAACTTATGTTGGCAAAACACACAGTGCACACACACACATACACACACTGCGTGTACACACACACACACACACACACACACACCCACACACACATACACAGACACACTGCGTGCACACACACACACATGCACACACACACACAAGTTAATATGGGGGTGAGAAGATCAGATAGGGCTAACCTGCTGTGTAGCAACAAAGAATCCGTCACGCTCGCAGATCACACACACACACACACACACACACACACACACACACACACACACACACACACGCGCGCGCACACACACTTGAGCAGTAGCTCACATTTCATCAAAGTATGTGCAGCGTCTTTGAAGTTCAATCACCCTAAAAAGTATTAGGGCACTTCTATTGTACATGTGCACTACTGAGTGCTTTACTGGAATTTTTTTTTTATCCAACATTAACCTTAGAGTATTATTTCTACTTTTTTTTTTAAACAAAACTGGAGACCTTTTCAAAACAATCATTCAAACAGACAGTTTATATGATAGTTTACTTTACATTAAAGTGTGTGAAGCAGAAAACATGCAGGACCTTGTGTGACCTTAAACAAGGACTGGGGTGCCAATACTTTAAATGCAGCACAATTATTAGTGAGAGAGATTATAAACAATGAGAACTGGGATTATAAACAATGAGATTATTAACAATGAGAACTGGGATTATAAACAATGGGATTATAAACAATGAGATTATAAACAATGAGAACTGGGATTATAAACAATGAGATTATAAACAATGAGAACTGGGATTATAAACAATGAGATTATAAACAATGAGAACTGGGATTATAAATAATGAGCACTGGGATTATAAACAATGAGATTATAAACAATGAGATTATAAACAATGAGAACTGGAATTATAAACAATGAGAACTGGGATTATAAACAATGAGAACTGGGATTATAAACAATGAGAACTGGGATTATAAACAATGAGATATAAACAATGAGAACTGGAATTATAAACAATGAGAACTAGGATTATAAATAATGAGATTATAAACCATCAGAACTGGGATTATAAACAATGAGAACTGGGATTATAAACAATGAGATATAAACAATGAGAACTGGGATTATAAACAATGAGAACCTACGATTATAAACAATGAAAACAATTATAAACAATGAGATATAAACAATGAGAACTGGGATTATAAACGATGAAAACTGGGATTATAAACAATCAGAACTGGGATTACAAATTATCAAAAACTAGATTATAAACCAACAGAATTTACATTAATAAACCATCAGAACTGGGATTATAAACAAGCGGAACTAGGATTATATAACATCAGAAATAGGATTATAAACCGTCAGAACTGACATTATACACCAACAGATCTGGGATTATAAACAATCAGAACTAGAAATACCACACTTTTCCGCTGCTTTCAAAAAAAAAAAGAATAATGGCATGTGAACAGTGCTGCGGTGCTTTAGCTAGCTGTGTATATCTACATCACTCAGCAAACACAGCGCTGGGCTCAGAGCTAAGAAACTGCTAGAAATCTGTACCTTTTACACTGAACGCAGAGCCACATGAGGCTGTAATATTTCCGCCTTGAACCGGGTGTGTGGAAAAGCTTTAACAGAGCTACAGTAGGGCTAGGAAAGAGCAGTACGAGGACTGAGAACTTGTGGAACTAGAACTAAAAACTGTAACTCTAAAAACTAGAATAACTAGAACAAGATACTAATGAGGAAAAAGGATGGAGTAGATAGTAGCGAAAACCATAGCAGAAATGTACTACTCAAAAATCTAGCCAAACTAGTAGAAAAAAACCTAGTTGAACTGGGGATACAATTTAAACTAGGACCAGAAACTAAAGGAACTATGTTTAAAACTTATCAGATCAGCACACTAGGGATTAATCATCAGTCGCTTGAGTTCATTCGATCAAATATAGTGCACTAAGTGGGGTCAGTAAGTCCATTATTTTATACACTATATGCATATATTACATATTTACATATTTTATATTGTAATATTACATTACACATTGTATAGTAGTCAGTACGAGAAAGACTGCGAGACTGAGAGAGAGTTACTGTGTGAACAAAAGGAGTTTGGTGAAGAAAGATTTCAGTTTTCACATGCAAATTTCTCACACAGTTGAAATCTGA
This sequence comes from Clarias pachynema, assembly GCA_030014365.1. Taxonomy (NCBI): domain Eukaryota; kingdom Metazoa; phylum Chordata; class Actinopteri; order Siluriformes; family Clariidae; genus Clarias; species Clarias pachynema. Next base: position 1,054,880 of record JAQMYL010000004.1, on the reverse strand, counting down.
ATGTGTCTCAGATTTAGTGTAAAGGGGATGGTGGGAAAAACAAGAAGAACCTCAAGAGGAAGAAGAGTTCACAGAAATACACACGCACACACACACACACACACACACAACCAGTTGCGTAACATTACACAAACTGGCTCTCAACAATGCGGCAATATCTTTAACTGCAGCTGGGAGTTTGTCTGCACAAACCGGCTGTGTTTCAGTCTGTGTGTGTGTGTGTGTGTGTGTGTGTGTGTGTGTGTGTGTGCGTTTGGCCTTGGCCAGTAAGATGAAAACCCTCTCCCTTATCAGCAGTGTGAAGTGAGGGATCTAAGAGTCTCATTCATCTTCCCCACACACACACACGCACACGCACATACACACACACGCACATACACTTTTTCTTTGTGAGAATCTTGGATGTACATGATTTCTGTAAATAATTAATTATAACCTAATTCTTTTAGATGTTGTCCACTGACAACATTTTATTAGTTGAATGTGGGATAGTTTACACTTTCCAGTCACTATGAGGACCTGGTTATTGTAAGGACATTTACACTGTCCGATCTCTGTGAAAATGTCAGTTATTTATTTGTTAATTTTTTTTTTTTTTTTTTTTTTTTTTACATTTGTCTGGTTTCTATCATTGTAAGGCTATTTTTGGACTTGATGAAATCCTTTTCTAATCACCAGGTCCTCACAAAATGTAACACCTTATAACAGTGGTACTTGTAGAGGATAGTGACCTATTAGGCAGTAAGTGAACAGTCAGTACTATAAGGTGAATTATCGGAAGCAGGACAAATGGGGAAAAGCATTAAGATCTGAAATACTTTGACAATGGACAAATTGTGATGGCTAGATGACTGGGTCAGAGAAACTCTAACTTGGCAGGTCTTGCTTACAAAGGTCATGTAAGGAGACCTGAAGAACTGGATCATGGAGTAATAAAACCAGGGTCTGATGAATCACGTTTCCACTTGCATCATAACCTTAAGGATCTGCTGCTAATGACTTGCCAGATCCACCGCACCTGATCAGAGGAGTAGTGAAGTCCATGGCTAAACAGCTCACAGCTCTTTTGGCGGCACAAAGGGTAGCGACAAAACCTAAGGCAGGTGGTTTTAACATCAGGGCTGTATATAGTGTTGTTAAACATGAAACTAAAGTCCTTGAACGCTGTTGATAAATCAGGAGATGCTGATGGTTATAGAAGGTTTGGATATGACTTTGATATGGATAATTTTTGGATTTTAGTATAATGACCTCAGAAAAATGTGAAGGTGAGAAGGACATGACATTTTAACACTACATCATTCTCTCACTCATTCTCTACAGCGCTTCTCCTGTACAGGGTCGCGGGAGGCCTGGAGTCTATACCAGGGGACTCGGGATACAAGGTGGGGTACACCTTAGATGGGGTGCCAGTCTATCGCAGGGCACACACACACACACACACACACACAGACACGGGGCAGGACTATACCACCTTGTTGCCGCATTTTGTTATGATAACCTTAATCTTTTAATATTAACTTATTGCTTTGCAGAGGCTATTATTAATTTTATATAACACATTTTTTAAAAATCTGTATATATTATCCCAAATATATTATATTATATAATATTTATCCCCAAACTACAAAATGTGCCATTTTTTAGCCTTAATCCTATTGATAAATAATTACATGCACTCATATTCCTTTCATCTATTGGTAAATAATTAACTGGTTTGATTGTTAAATGCTTGTGATAATTATATACTGTATTAAATCAATAAAAATGTTTTTTCAGTCTGAATTCTGTATTTTTTCCTTTTAAAAATCAGTAAAACATTCAGCAGATTCCACTGGCATGATGCAGTCCTCTTGGACACTTCTATCTCTGTCTGCTTCTGTGTGAATAAATGTGTGTGTGCGCGCGCGTGTGTGTGCGCGCGTGTGTGTACCTATTTTTACTCTTTTAAACCCGCGTTGTGTGTGTATTTGCTTCCTTTGTGGTTACGATGCACTTCTTCAGACAGGAAAGAGGATGTTTGCAGAAAAAGCAGAAGCAGACTGCAACCCTGAACACACACACACACACACACACACACAGAGCATCCAGCCAAGACCTTCACCTGACACATTAATGTCCTCCAGCTGTACAAACACACACACAGACACACACAGACACACTATAGCGAGATCAGGTGGATTTTATAGCCGTTCCCACTTTCACTTCATCCAGTTATAAACACGCACAGCTAGTGGACGGTAATTACATTTAAACACTGTGACCCCGACACTTCCTTCTACACAGGGGTCGGTCCAGGGTCAAGCCATGCTGGGTGCTCTCACTCTGGTCCTATAGAAATGTATTTATCCAGTGATTACCATTGTTTACTTTCTGGAAGGAGAATGAGAAATGTGAACTTGGGCCCGTAACTCTAGCCACTTCAAACGGAGGCCCACACACTGACTCACGGTGTGTTTAGAAAGATTCGCACGAGTCGGTGTCCTCTTCCCAAAAACACACACCAGATGGACACGGCGGAGTGTGTGAGACACACACCACAACCATAGATGGATAAAAACACTATGGTGGAAAGAATTTAAACTCATATACATCCAAATCAGATTAAGGTTTAAGGCTAAAATGATGGCTGTGGTTTGGAATTAAAAGTCGGTTTATCATCAAAGTCAGGGCTTAGGTTTTGCTGTTGATCTTAAGGTTAAAGTTCAGTTGTAGGTGTATCATTGGAATTTTACTTTTAAATTAGTGTTAGTGTATAAAATTCAGCCAAACATTTAAAATAGAGCTTAATGGTTTTAAGGTTTTTAGCCTCAAGGTTCAAGGTTGAATCTTACACTTAAAGTTATAATGTGAATTTAGGGTTTTGCTTTGCGATTTCATTTTAATCTTAGGTTTATGTTTTAGATCAGGGTTTAAATTGAAGGTTTTAGGTTAAACTTTTGAAGCCAAGCCAAACATTTAGCATCAGCGTTAACTGCCTAAGATTTACAGTTACTGTAGTATAAAAATTATAAATTTAAGGTTAAAATTTACTTTTAAGATTAAGAAGGTTAAGGCTAGGTTTTTCCCTAGTTTACACATTCAGGTTATGTGTGGTATTGACTGGCTAGATTTGCATTTAACAAGCACAAAGAAGAAAAAAAAATCATGGTTACTATAAAACTTGCCCCCCAAAAAATGCAAGTTATGCAATCATGCCTATTGCTGCCTTAATAAAAGTTTTAACGATATGGGTCACTCACCTCAAAAGGAAGAAAGAACACATTACATGTACAGTAGTTAACTTTATTTAAGTATATAAAATAAAATAAGACCTAAACTTGGACTTTGTTCATCCAGGTCATTGGGTTTAAAGAGAGAAAACCAAAAACATGCGTTGTCAGTAATTACTAGCAGTAGTTTCTGGGAAAACGTTCAATTCAATTCAGCTCAGAGTGACAACAAATGGAACCACGGACCAAGCCAGAACCGAGGTAAATGCCAGACACCGGACCCATAATTCCACATTTCATCAACCGTTGACGAATACACTCAAATATTTGAGCACATTTTCTAAATTACAGGCTTGTCGGAGAGTCGTGTTGGAAAAACCGCAAGCCCTTAAACCCTCTTATTCAGCGTGACCCATTTCAACATGTCCCTATTACAGAGATGATGTTCGGGTCAATCCGACTCTCTGAACCCCAAAAGAAGGCGTGAGCGGCTGCTCCTTCTGATCTTAGAAGGATCCCTAAGAGCAGGGCTCGGAGCATATGTTTTTGAAGGGGTTTCCAAATAAATGTCACTGTCCTATTTCTCTACAATCCAAAGACACCTACGGAGCCATGGGACAGAACCTCGCTCAGTAGGGAGCACTACAGCAGGGGTTCGTGTGTATCCCATGTAATTCTCTGTACCATGCCGTGTTAAGTGCAGCGGCTTCCAATGCAAACATTCCTTAGGGATCTTTTTGGCACAGAGTCAAGACCGAGCCCTCATTAGTGGGATCGTTTTTTTAACAACGAGACAAGACTGGACAGTTTAACTACAAGTTCTACAAGTTTTAGATCCTGGAGGGGAGCACGACTGCAGACTGGTTTTCAAGTCGGCTTCTGAATAGGGGCGAAAAGGACTAAATGATGTGTCAAAATAGTTTGCCTTCATTGGACAGCAGATATTTTTTCTTTAATAAAAGTTACGAATTATACATCTCTGCACTCTGTAATCAGACAATAAATCAATCTAATCTGATAGAGACTTTCTGCTACACATATTCTAGATCTTCAAAATATATTACAGCCATATATTTCTCCCATAATGTCTTAATAAAGAAATAACCAACTCTATATTATCAAAATTATATACCATTAGAAATTGTATCGTTTATCCCAAAATTAAATTAAACTCTAATTTACAGCACTAAACTCAACCCTAAACCCTAATTTTAAACAATAACTAAGCCCTAAACCTTAATCCTAACACTGAAGTAATCCCAGATCCTAGACTTTAAACATTAAACTTAACTCTAAACTCTAATCCTAAACACTAAACTCAATCCTAAATTTAACACTTAACCTTAATCTTAACTTTAAAAGCTTATCTTAAATCCTAATGTCCACACCATACCTGCAACCCTAGATTTTAACCACTAAACACCTAAACTTGAAGTCCATCCCTAAATCTAAATTGAATCTTGACGATACTTACCAGTAACTCCACCATTAATCTAAATACTAACCAATAACATAAACATCAACTCTATTCATCTTAACTTTATACATAAACATTAACTACAGAGGCACGCTAAACCTTTACAATAACACACACACACACACACACACACACACACAGATCAAAGGGAATATGTTTAGAGCACAAAGCTCTCCCACCACAAACAATGTGCTCCTAATCCTTTAACACACACACACACACACACACACACACACACGATCCTCTGTAGTTTAATTAAATCAACTCTCTCTAGGTTACCGTTAAACGTAGCAGAACTGAAGTTAGCGGGTTAGCGGTTGAGGCTAAATGTAATTTTGCTGTATTATTATCCACATGCAGCGACTCCATATTGATTCACATCAGAGGGAAATGTTGGTGTTCCTGATAGTTTTATCTGCTTTTCACTACACCAGCACATAGTCAGTATGTAGACACTTTAACGCTATATATTAATGTAGATAAAGATAAAAGACATTTTGATGTTTCTGATGGTTTTGTCATGTGATGTTTCACTGACTGAGACTGTGGTTTGCTAGCAGGTCTATATGCTAGCTACTTGTAGCAAACTCTTACTGAATTATTTTGAAATGAACAACACGTCTGAGGTAAAAAAAATGTATTCTGGATAAATTCCTCCTATTTACAATGTGAATGTGCCTCGACACTGTCTGTATATTACAGTACTTCTCTAACGTTATCTGGTACATGCTAGCTTTTTAAATAGTAACTACAGTCATATGGAGCCTTTTATTTATGATTTTCTATAATTTAACAGCATATTTGAGGTAAATGTTAACATTCTGGATAGTTTTGTCTAGTTTTTACTGTTATTGCAACGTTACACGGGCTGTATATCACATTGCTATAACCTTTTCCGCTATCTAAAATGTAACTGCAGTCATATGGAGCCTTTTATTTATGATTTTCTATAATTTAACAGCATATCTGAGGTAAATGTTAACATTCTGGATAGTTTTGTCTAGTTTTTACTGTTATTGCAACGTTACACGGGCTGTATATCAC